>VYZW01053985.1:12535-34724 GCA_013401315.1 Balaeniceps rex | reverse complement strand
TTCACTACTTATGTTTGCCAAGAATCCATTCCTGTGTAAGGTATCGATAAATGTCCCTATCTTTCCCTTCATTTTAGGAAAGATAGCCCAGCTAAGTGCACTGTGTGGTTAAAAAAAATTGAAGTTTTACTGTATACTTTCACCTAAACAGCAGCATAGAATAAGAAAAGAAACTTAACATACAGNCAGTGAAATCCACTCACCCTCAAGACCTAGTTCATGTGAATGAAATAAAGCAATTTCTCATTTATAATAAAAAATATCCCGAGAAGATCTTTAGTTCAAAGGGTTACCCTGCAAAAGTAGTACCAAAACTTGTACCTATTTATTATAGGAAAGAAGTGAGATACAGGAAATTGCTGTTGGAGGTAACCCATGGGTGCACGTGTCCTATTGCCTCTCCCAAGAGTTCTTGGATGTACAAGTTAATAGGTAGAAATTGACGATTTTTAAGAGAAAATTTTTGTTTTATCAAGATACTAATTNTAAGTATTTCCTTTTGCTTTTTCACTACAGATCCAATATCCCTCTTACTTGCTGGGGACCAAAAAAAAACCCCCCCCAAAAAAAACCCAAAACAAAACACAAAACAACAACAACAAAAAAAAACACAAAAAACCCAAAAAAACCTCCCCACATTTAGATCTTTTCTGCATTTCTGTTGTTATTGCTTGTGACTGCTTTTTTGCTGTTGCTAGTTTTAAAATTACTTTTTTTTTTTTAGACTAAAAATTACACTTCCCTGGCAGCTTTAATCATAATGTATCTCAGATCAATCATACATGATTTTTTGCAATTGCACTTGTTCTGGTAGTCAAAAAGGACAGATAAAACCATCCTGACAGGGCAGCTAAGAATTTCCCTAACGTGAGGGTGTGACTGAACCAGGAGCATACCCAGAAGATGTTGATGCCTGAAATAGCTGTAACTCAAAATGGAGTCTCATTTATCCCCCAGGATCATGAAACATTAGAATGTATTATGGACTTATTTGCCTATAACTACCCTTTTCTTTGCAAAAAACAAAAACCTGGCCAGATACAAGAAAGGATGTTCTGAGACATAAAACTCCAAAAGAAAATTATCTCAGTATCCCAGGAAAACAAGTAGTTTGCCCTGGTAAGGAGGGCAAAGGACAAAGGGGAAAGGTAACAAAGGACAGTTTTGCTACTATTTTTTCCTTTAGAACCATTTTTGCAACACCAGTAAGATGAATGTTTAGACATTCATCTATGAATGTCTATATCACATGAAAGGGTAATGGTTTACGGCATATCACATTCATATAACCCTTTTAATCCTGATAGATTGCAGGGTCTTTATTTCACCTCCAGACTTGTTTCTAGCAGCTCCTTGTCTCAAGGAATCAAGCCTGGCAGGTTGAAACTCTCCATCTGGTTCAGAGCACAGCAGCCTCTCTGCCCAGCAACACAAGTCACGATACATACATCAATCCAGTCATCTGCACTCTGTCTCTGCCACTTCTACGTAGGACACGAAGAACCTGGTGGTCAAGGTTTTGTTAGCAATATTCAGAGCCCTCTGAAATATTACTAATAGCTACTCTAAGAGATCACCTCTCACTCCACAACCATGACCTCCCAAAAGAGCATAATTTTCTGCTACTCTAAAAATGTCAGTCAGAAGAAGGATGTAGTGTTGAAGAGGGAGAAGACGAAAAACAGATGTTAGAATTTTTTGCCTTAAGTGTTAAAACCAGTTATTTACCAGAGAGGACTCTGATCTGAGCATGAACATCCCATCTGCCTCTCCCTAGGGACAGATAATATGTGTGGGGAGGGTGAGAGGGTTCGCACCGTCACTTCTGCCACTGGAGAAGGGCATCCCATTTCCTTGGGTAGGACACTGCAGCTTCACAGGACAGAAACAAAGGCACAGGATAAAGCCAGGCACTTTATCAAAATTCATAGGGTGGAAATGCAGTCATGGAATAATGAAAGACTGTGTTTTATTGCTCTTGAATTAACCATCTTTAACGTCTCATGGGATGATTGGGTACAATAAAAGTCATGGACATGCTTCAAGTCAGATTACCTTTTCATTCAGTGTTTTTGCAATGGGTATAGGCCAATTTCCAGAGATCAGAATTGCTGCTGTCATACAAATAAATAATAATTTTGAATCCAGTTGGGAAGATTTTAATCCTTGCAGTAGGTCATATGATTTTTTTTTTTTAACCAACGGTAAAACTTTTTTACAAATAGTTTTGACATCTAAGCTGGGGGACATGAAGACAGCAAACCTTATTATGTCCCTTTCTACCCAGGTAAACAGCAGATAGGCTCCCTAACCACTACACCCAAGAGCAGCTGAATTACTACTGAAATGAATTAGAGAAATAAGAAGCTGCATAATTTAGCAAATTATTATTAAACAGGATGCCACATTTTGTGGCAGACAGCCAAAATAGCAAGGCTACAGCAGCTTGTATCCTACCATAATCTTTAAAACATGTCAAGGTAATCACCATTACAATGGCTAATATGACTAACATGAACCACAGTCCTATTGTGCTTTGGGGCATTACAAATACATGTCATGAGAGGCCTGAATTTTTT
Organism: Balaeniceps rex; assembly: GCA_013401315.1. Lineage (NCBI taxonomy): Eukaryota > Metazoa > Chordata > Aves > Pelecaniformes > Balaenicipitidae > Balaeniceps > Balaeniceps rex. The sequence continues at coordinate 32,145 of VYZW01053985.1, read as the reverse complement.
ATGAAATTTACCATCCTGTGAGATCCTTTTTAACTTGTATTTTTTTAAAAGATTAAATGGTATCGGGCATAAACTGGCTAAATAAACTGTTCTGTTGGTGTGAGAAAGACCCAGTGTTGTTATTGTTTGTTATGGTACCTTGCTAGGCATTTGGGAGGAGCTGCCCAGCTCACTTGACAGTGATCTCTTTCCCAGAGAGGTTGGCTTGTAATCACTGTGTTCAACATTGCAGTGTCCCCTTTTGTGTTTTCCTCCCACTGAAGCTGATTTCTGCCATGACATTTATGCATGTTTGACAGCAGACAGAAACAAGATTCAATTAAAGAATCATTTTTTATTATTATTATTTCTACTAGTACTAATACTGCTTCTGCTGCTACTATTATTATTGAACAGACATATCAAGTAGAAACCAGCCAGGCTAGCACCAGGACCAGGCGAGAGAGCTGCTCTTACTTGCAGTACCCGTACCGATACTTCACAGAAATTCATCTTTTTGGGACAGGTGAGATGAAGACTGAAGAGAAAAAGTGATCATTTTGAAACAAGACTTCCAGACTGATAGGCTTATCTGCAATGGCGTCTGATGTTGTGGACATGGTCTTCAAGAACTTGGTCTGCACATCCATTTAGCCATTGCACAAATTGTGCTTACCTGCTTCTGTGGTGGTAAAGAATTTGCACTTGTCTGCCTGTCACAAAGAGAATGCTTTGGGCAGCAGAATTTTCCTGGTTTAGAGACTGATCTAAAATCCACTGAAATGAAAATTGTGTCCCTCCTGGCTTCAGCAAGCAAGGAATCTAACATTTTTGTCATCCAGAGGGACCTGGACAGGCTGGAGAGGTGGGCCTGTGAGAATCTCATGAGGTTCAACAAGGCCAAGTGCAAGGTCCTGCACTTGGGTCGGGGCAACCNGAAGGACATGGAGCTGTTGGAGCGGGTCCAGAAGAGGGCCACAAAAATGATCCGAGGGCTGGAGCACCTCTCCTACGAGGACAGGCTGAGAGAGTTGGGGCTGTTCAGCCTGGAGAAGAGAAGGCTGTGGGGAGACCTTATTGAGGCCTTTCAGTACTTAAAGGGGGCCTATAGGAAAGATGGGGACAGTCTTTTTAGCAAGGCCTGTTGTGACAGGACAAGGACTAATGGTTTTAAACTAAAGGAGGGGAGATTTAGGCTAGATCTAAGGAAGAAATTTTTTACACTGAGGGTGGTGAGGCACTGGAACAGGTTGCCCAGAGAGGTAGTGGAGGCCCCATCCCTAGAAACATTCAAGGTCAGGTTGGACGGGGCTCTGAGCAACCTGATCTAGTTGATGATGTCCCTGCTCACTGCAGGGGGGTTGGACTAGATGACCTCTAAAGGTCCTTTCCAACCCAAAGCATTCTATGATTCTATGATTCTATGACTTAAACTCTATTTTGTAGTTGCTATAAGGCCCCAAAAAGCACAGCTATCTGCTTGTATGTTCATGTTTTGATGCAGATTTTCTTCCAGGTGTAATTTTTATTTAATTATTTATCTCAGCATTTGTAGTTTTTGCAAGTAGAACAGTCTGCTCTGGTTGGCAGAAATGATACCTCTCTTGTGCACACAGGAAAATAAGTTGTTTGAAAGTATAGGAAACATTAAATCCTGAGAGGACTCCCTATCTCAGTACATGTATAACTCCAGTAACTCATTAACCATATCTGTCCTTTGCCAATATTGCGTTTGCAGCTGAACATATTGTGTTTGTATTATACACACAGACATAACAATGCTTAAGGTCACTCCATAGGCAAATAATCTTAGCAAATTTCTCTGCTGTCGACAAAACTACAATAGAATTCATTTCATTATGAGGTGGAGTGCAGTGTTTGTTGACTGCATTATGTCTAATGGTAAGAAGTTTCTTAAATACACTCTGTTTGATAGGGCTCGTTTGTACTACAGAGCAAAGAAAGATTTTCTAGTTCCCCTGTTCTACTAAACCCACTTTAGTATCTTGTTGCACTGTTTGTTCATTTTCTTAGCACTTCTCCTCAAAAATAACAGCAATGCACCATCTCTGATGTTACAGTCCAAGATGGGATTGGTTTGAGTTACAAATGACAGAGACAGAGGTGGATCTCTCTGAGAAGGAACAACCCCTGTGCTGGTGTTTGCAGGACGTAGGACTTTGGTCCCTATGCACAAAGGTCAGGTCTCTGAACAAAGCCAGCCAAACTCTAGGGTTAGGGGGGAGAGAAGGGGGAATACTCTAGGTCCCAAAAGCACCTAATAAACTAAAAGCTCAGAACAAAAATCAAAATTACCTCACAATAAAAATCCGCTCGTGAATAGGATGCTGCAATAGGCTGGTGGTGGCAGACAAGCCAGGAAAGCAAATGCTTTTATCCATATGATTTGTTTCAAGTCTTAACTGCTTGCTGGGGTGAATTGATATCAAGGAACTTAGTTTGCTACTTATGAATAATAAGTTTGTGTTCCCTTTTTTGTGAAGAGTTTATATTCTTAGATAAAAGGCATTTCATTATGTCCTTCATAAGGGATAATTAATTTCTTAATTTAAGAAAAATTCCCCAAGATCTTTCCTCAAACACAATTGCTACTGTTAGCTTTGCCTACAGAAATAGAACTGGACAATTTGTTCAGGGTGGGAAACAAAAAAGAGCATCTGGAACTGCTCTCAGCCGGAAGAAATAAATTGCTAGTAACATTATAAATATTATTCCAGAGGAATGCCTTCTCACTCACAAAACATTATGCCTCCTTGTAAAAAAGACCATTCTGAACAACAATCTCAGCTTTTATTTGCAACAGTTGCAAAATGATATGCAGTGATATTTATCAACACAGGACACCCCTTGCGTAAGAAAAAAGCTACTGCTAGGCATTCACTTTCTCGGTCTTCCCTTTCCTAGAGTAAATGCAATTTAAAACACCTTCCCCCACCCTCTCCCAAGCATGAGTCCAAGTTTGGGAGCTCCTTCAGAGAATCGTATTTCTGCCTTTCACCGAAAGTCTCCGCTCAGTCCTTGTGTAACAGTGTGATCATGCTTGACATCTTATGTACTAAGACAGAAGAAAAGAGATAGGCAAAAATTTCCACTCCCTAAGTGTTGTAAGTCTTCTACAATAGTTCAGGTCTGCAAGGCTGCCTCAGCAGGGTGAGTCATGCCATTGCTATGCCAGCCTTGTATCTCATCCTTGCCTTTCCATGAGAAATGGTACGGCAGAAAATCCACTCATGGCAACGTCCATCAGTGATTCTGATGGTGCATCACAGAAGTTTTACTGGCTTTTCCACGCTTCCTCTCCTTCCCTCACTCCAACATACATGTGTACAGAACCAGACATCTGTGACTGTGTGAGGACCCTGTGGTGTTTCTATCATGGTGAGCGTATTGGCTTTATGTGGCAACGTTTTAGCAACAGGGGGGCTGCAGGGGCGGCTTCTGTGAGAAGACACTAGGAGCTGCCCCAGGTTGGACAGAGCCAGTGCCAGCAGGCTCCAAGACGGACCCACTGCTGGCCAAAGCTGAGCCCATCAGCAGCATTGGTAGTGCCTCTGTGACAACGTATTGAAGAAATAGTAAAAAATGCTGTGCATCAGCTTGGAGAGAGGAGTGAGAACTTGTGAGAGGAACAGCCCTGCAGAGACCAAGGTCAGTGAAGGAGGAGGGGGAGGAGGTGCTCCAGGCGCCAGAGCAGAGATTCTCCTGGGGCTCATGGTAAACACCATGGTGAAGAAGGTTGTCCCCCTGCAAGCCATGGAGGTTAATGGTGGAGAAGATATCCACCTGCAGCCCATGGAGGACCCCATGCCAGAGCAGGTGGATGTGCCCGAAGGACACTGTGACCCCGTAGGAAGTGCATGCTGAAGTAGGCCCCTGTCAAGAACTAAGGTCCATGGAGAGGAGCCCACACAGGGGCAGGTTTTCTGGCAGGACCTGTGACCCTGTGGAGGACCCACGCAGGAGCAGCCAGTTCCTGAAGAACTGCAGCCCATGGGAAGGACCCATGTTGGAGAGTTCATGAAGGACTGTTTCCTGTGGGTGCGTACCCACACTGGGGAAGAGCGTGAGGAGAAAGGTGCAGTAGAGACAACATGTGATGAACTGACCACAACGTCCATTCACAGTCCCCCTGTGCTGCTCGGGGGGTGGAGTTAGGGAAATTGGGAGTGAAGTTGAGCCCAGGAAGAAGGGAGGGGTGGGGGGAAGTGGTTTAAGATTGTTCTTATTTCTCATTATCCTACTCTGCTTGACTGGTAATAAATTAAATTTATTTCCCCAAGTTGAGTCTGTTTTGCCCTTGACAGTAATTGCTGAGTGATCCCCCTGCCCCTATCTCGACCCACGAGCTTTCCATTGTATTTTCTCCCCCTGTCCTGTTGAGGAGGGGGAGTGGTAGAGCACCTTGGTGGGTAGCTGGTGGCCAGCCAAAGTCAACCCACCACATATAGAATAACAAATAAAGCAAATAATCTGACAGATTATTCATCACATGGGGAGAGTCCCCTTGCCAGGAGCAAAGGAACAGGGAGGTCAGAGGATGCATTCTTGACAAGCACCAGAAGATCTTGGCAAAAACAATTCCCCTTCTGTGTACTTCTTTCTTAACCCTAATCCACTCCTCACTTCATTTATTTTTAGTATATTTTGGGGAAAAGAACATCTTTCCTTGTTGTTTGTGCATTCAATCAAGCTGAGTCTTGAATGGACATCCTGTCCATTGCAGGAATAAAAAACTTTGTACCACTAACACTACTGTAGAGGAGTGAGCTACAAATGACTGGCTGCCGTGTTAGGACTGAAAAGTGCCAGAAGAGGTGTCTATCAGACAACTCATGCAATGTCATGGGCAGTGCTCACTCTGCCAAGTTTTCAGCTTTATAAAGATTCAATTCCAGTACAAGTTTATACACTTTAAGAAGAATACAAAGCAAAGCAGAGAGAATAGAAGTGGAGATGAAGGAAAAACTTTATAGTGAGCCAGTGGAAAAACTTTATGAGAGATCACCCTCATTCATTGCAGGAGAAGAAGTCCTTAAGTTGGCTCAGCAGGAGAAATACAGACCCTTAAGCTTTTTTACCAGTATCAGGCCAGAGGGTAATACAGTTCTGGGTTTTATAAAGATAAATTTCCCTTGTATGTTGCTTTACATAGCAGTGAAGTAGATTAAACTAGCGTGTGAACTGCATTATACTTACTTCTCTACTCAAGAAGATGAAAGAGATCACATAGAAACCTATTTCAGCAACTAAATTAAAAAGCTAAAGACTGGCAAAATCTCCAGGTTCAGCTGGCAGTAGATATTAACAGTGAAAAGGTACAGTGTGACATCTGAAATCAGCTCTGTGATATGCTTATATCTGTAGGTGAACCAGTTTTGAAGAATGACAGACAGTTTCTGGGAAAAGGCTTTAGGTTTGCCGTTGTAACACACAAAAATTAAGATACAAGAGATGAGCATAATTATCTAATCCCCAATTGTCTGGGTATTTTGTTTGGTTGATATGAAACAAACCCTCTATTTTCACTTTCCCTGAAAAGTAATTTTTGCTTGATTTGCATATACCTTCATTGGAGCAAATATTGATCTTTTTTCACATGTGGTTTCTGAGTGACATGAGCATGACTATATATAAATATACGGGGGATCAGATTTTCCCTGAACGGCTTTATGAGTCTGTCACAAACAAAAGGGACTCAATCTTCTTAGTAATTTTCAAACATGTATTTCCAAAGACTGACATTTGTCTATAACCTGTATTCAAGAAAAAAAAAAATGCCAACGACTTCAGTACCAAGTATGTTGCTACAGCTTTTACAGAGAATTTGATTTTCACATCTCAGCATACATAATGCGTAGAGTGTTCTTTTGAACCTCTGATTACAAGATCCACAGATAAAAGACCCTTTAGAAAACCTGATCCTTATTTAGGTTCTTAAATAAGGGAGCTGAAAAATTGTACCTCATCAGCAATGAAATACCAGTTTCAGCAATGAAACCTTAAAGGTTGCAGGTCCAGGTGACAGCTGACAGTGTAAGTTTGCAAATGCAGGGAAACCTAGATACAGCAGATAATGTAGAAAATTGGAGAGAGGTTGTGTAGGAGTAGGGACTGAGAAAGGGAATCTATTTTGCTTTTAAAGTGAGATTTTACAAGTTTTAGTCTGACATTTCTGTCATTCCCCAGCTTGTATGCTTCTTCATTTTTGTTTGCTTTATAATCCAACAAGCAATGTTCAAATCGTGCCCATCTTACACGACAGGTGGGGGAAGAAGCATAGGCTAACAAGTCAAACCGCATTCACACATTCGCTGTCCAAGCAGGAACTCCTGCTTTGGCCACTGCTGGGATGTGGAAAGAGACTTCCAAGTAGCAGAAGCCTGGCCAGATGCAGATTTTTGGGCACAACTCCCATGACGACACTCATTTACAAGGACAGACACCTACTTGCTGCTGAATTAATACAAGCAAATATTGTCCAAGATCTGCAGGTGCTCCAGCCTTTACCGGCTGAAGCAAGGTCTTAATAAACTGCATGTCACTTTCATGAGGAGTAAGAGCTGCATTACAAAGAAGGCAAAACAGTTACTCAAGTGAGCCTTAATATGAGAATGACTTCTTTCCTTTCAGTAAAATTTTATGCCTATAGAGTATTTGTAGGGTGGCAGGTACCTCCTTCCATCATTGGATGGGACCAATCATCCCCCAAAAGTGTCTCGTCTTCTCCATTGACTCTACAGGGCACCCAGGTGATGTCTTCAAGAAAAGCCGGGTTTGGTCTGCTCAGGATAGCTGAGAAGAACCCCACCACAAATGATTTCAGAACTGGATTTATGCTATTAAATGTCTTTAAAATGTAAAAGACTTAGAAACTGAGGCTTATCTACTTGCAGTCCCGCAGTTTGCCTGAGAGCACACCCCTCACCAGCAAAACCATTTTTCCTCTCTCAGGACACAGATGGGCCCCATGGAAGCCAGAGTGATGAAGAGGCAGTAAATCCTGCAGCAGCTGTGAAAGATCAAGATCATATAGGTGGGAATAGTTCACATCTGAAACTTGGTTATATAATCTCTATTGAGGTGTAGTTTAGATTACGTAAACAACCTGACAAAAACTTTATGCATGCAGCAGCTAAAATGTCTAGGAACAAAGCTAGAGCTCATAGCTCAACTCAGCCACTGACATTTCAATTTGATGATGAAGTGCAAAGTAATGATGGGAGGGGGAAGGGGAAGGAGAAGAGAAAGAGGAAAAGGAAGGAGAAGAAGGGGAAGAGAAGGAGGTGAAGAAAGGCAAGGAGAGACTGAGGCTGAAGCTGTTTCAACATTCAGTGCTATCCAGATTTTGTAAATGCATCTGTTCATAGAATGTCTTTGGTAGGTAAGGCTATGTAAGACACACTAGACATCTATCTTGGATGAAAATGTTATTAATAGCAAGGCTTCATGCAGCAAATGATCCATGTGGGCTGATCTCTCCATCCCCTGCAGCACTCCAGAAATGTCAGTGAAACCTCCATAGGTGTGTGGGGTGAGTCAGACCAGACAACTGGATCTGAGCATGATGACTCTTTCCTGACCTGTTCTGGTGGCAAATGTGTATTTAAAATTTATGGTATAAAGTGGGATTTGTTTCATAACCTTTTAACCATGCGAAATGGGAACAGATATAGTTAGAAACCAGAAACAATGTGTAATGCATTGTATTTTCAGCCTGAGGTGGGAAAACTGTTCACAGCATGATAACAGCATTTTAAAGATGTGTCAAGATGTAGTAGATTAGAGTCACATTTAGATCTCAAACCCTTATCGTCTTGCTACAAGCCAAGAAATTCTTTATTTTTTTCAAGGACTCCTCTCTTCTAATCTCCAATAACTATATTAGCAGGGGTTACCAGCAGTTTATTATTACATTCTCCAACTGTTATGTTCTTCAGTGCCTCTAAAATATTTTACTTATTTCACAATGAAATTGTGTCAGACAAAGACTACTACGACTATGAATATTCTCTCGTGTGCAATGTAAATAAACACCTTTCTTCCCAGCATAAACTATTTTCACGAAGATGCACAGTGCTATGTAATGAGTGCTGTGCTAGCATTAACAATTGAATCATGCAATACCTGAACATGTTGAGACAATGGAAAAATATACGGCCACTTGAAGAATTTCTTCAGACAGTGAAAAATGCACAAAACAACTTTAAAAATGGATGATAATTTTACATATATATATATAAAATAATGATAATGCCAGTGATTTTATACTTATTGACTATAAATTACACCCAAGAAAAAAATCTGGTAGTATAATGTATTGGTAGAATTGAACAGGAAACTTCATGGCTTAGTCAGGCCCTTGACAAAGTCCACTGCGGTCCTTGGAAATGCTCTCATTTACATCATAGTTCTTCAAATGAGACCAGGAATGCTATTGCTATAGATATGTCTTTTATAGACACATATTGCCCTGGATGGCTCAAGAGTGTCAATGTTTTATATTAAGAGGGAGTTTTTAGGATGAGGATCAGCAAGTTGCATGTAACTCTGTTCAAATGCTTTTCTATTAAGCAGGATTTTAACAGAAAAAATAGTTTCTGATGAAAATCTTTGTTTTCTTTTTACTAAAAAAAGTGGCCAAAATCCAGCAAAAACTGATTTGAAGTTCTCCATGGCCCTTCCATTTGGAATTATTCTATAATTCCACATCGAGAGACTGCGTCATGAGAAAATTCACACCAAAAACTGGGAGAAAATATGGCAAAACAGATGTGAGGATATTCTGGGAGCCTGATTAGATGCTCTAAATCACCACTGCCTAAGTACGTCTTCAGCAAAAATAATTTGTTAAAAATTCAATACCTCCCATGAAAGATCGATTACACTTTCATTTCTCCCTTCATCCAACCTTGCTGTGTAAAAGGAGGGAGATGTCCTTATAACTGAAAATTTTTGCCCTTCACCACCTCCCTTTTCCACTCTAAATAAAAGATTATGTACTACCACTTGTCACCATGAATGAAAACAAAACTGCCTTCATGAACTCAGCATTAGCACAGTCTTCCCTCCTCCTGCCCTTTACATCTCATAAACTGTCTGAACCATTCCATTTCTGTCCAAACCCAGTCTGAGATGAGTAAGGGTTTCAGGAATACAGGAGAGAGTGCAAATTGTGCATACCACTATCAGTAGGAAGATTGTGCAATGCTTCCTAAGGATCGCTAAACTCTGGTTTTGCCAGTCTTCCTCTGGAATATTGTTCTACTCATGGACGATCTTGGAGGACAGTGTGCCTCCAGCTCACACAAGTTTCATTGTAAAGTTTGTGCTCGGTTGGCTTGAATGGAGGAAAATAAAAATTGTAACCTATAGACTGAAATTCAGTTTCTGGTGTAGCTGGATTTGCTCCATTACTTGCTTTGGAAAATAGAATCAAAGCCTTAAATTCCTAGCAGAAGTTGACTAGCAGCCAACACAGAGACTTGAGCGTGGCCCAGATGTGCTTGTAGCATGCTGGTCCAAGGGAAAAGCCAGGGACAAAAATCACCTTTTATTGCAGATTGAGTGTCTATGTACTATTGTCTTCACAATTGACTGGGGTAAGACACGGTAATCCAGCCAGAAATGGTGGATATATGGATTCTAACAGCTACCTGCTTCTCCAGAGTGAGGGATAAAGCCAGCCCAAAAGCTAATTTTGAAAAGTGTTCTTGGTAATGGAGGTGACCAGGCTGTCCTTTCACAGTGAGGGTCTTTAAATGGGATCTTCCCACTTTATGCTACCAACAAAGGGGACCTGCATGCCTTCCACAAAATGTGCCAGCTCTTTGAAATGTTCCCACTTACAACCAGCATCATTTTCTACTGCTCGCTCCAGCCGCCTTCCAAGCAGGACGTAATTTTGTGTAGGCAGCCTGCCAGCTTAGTGGCAGCAATGATTGCATCAGTGGAGAATAAAATACACAGTTGAGTGTTATCAACCTGCTGTCAGAAGCTGCATTCACAGTCCGTTATCTCTTCCAGTTGTCTCAGACAGACATGGAGAAAGCGGCAGGAAAAACACTGATCCTGGCATAGAAAGGGGAAGGAGGACAGGTGGTAGCCAGTCCCTGAGCTCCTGGGAGCAATGAGAGCCATCTGAAATAGGACCTCCACTGTGTCATGGAGGTATAGTGACAAACCCAGCAGTCCCCTGCGTGAGAGTGGAGTGGTCCATGAATATGAGCATGGAAATCTGACAAACAAAGAGGAAATTGTCCTTTAGTATTTACAAAACCATAAAGCTAATGACAAAGAAGTCACAACAGCTCTGGGTTCCCCCACACATTATTGGAGCTTTGCTGTAGTCACTTGTGTCACCTGGAGACAGGTTTGTATTTGAAGAGCCTCTCATGGTTGTATAGTAGCTATGTGTGACTTTTCCAGGTTAAGTGCCACAACAGATGTTAGAAGAGACTATTTGCAAGCAGAGTATTGGTTAACCTACCTGTAAGCCCACTGAGAGAAGTATATTTGTGTTATTGCAGTGTCTTCCATATACTAGACAGATAACGGGTTATATTTGTTTTGCGTTTTGAATATGCAATGTTCATACACAATGATATATGGATAAATACTAGCTTTAAGTCCTAATTCCCTCTTGGCACAATGATACATAATCAATCAGAAATGTTTAACAAGGAGTCATATTAGCTTCAGGCTTGATGGTATGGGTTGCTTAAAGTGGGGGATGAATAATTGTAACTCCTAAAAAATTCCACTCTTTCCAGTTGCAGTTCGTCCTTTATCAACGCTGTTGCATAGAAATCACTTATTTACAGGAGAGACTAAATGAAATTCTCTAATACAGATGAGAATTGTGTAATTCAGGCTGATTAAAGGGGGAGTTTTCTGTTATGTGTAAAGACAATTTAAATGACCTGTTTGCTGTACACCCTGGAGGAGGCTTTGCAGTTAACAGTGAAAAGGAAAAAAATTTCTCTTAAGAAATGTCTTGCAAGAGCTCTTTGTATTATCAAAAGAGCTACAACAATATTGATCTCCATAATTATACACACACTACAACTACTTGTGTGACTTAATCTGGCCTGCGATTTTGAGCTGAAATTTTAAAACCTCATAAATATTTTGCTATACTGTAAACAATGAAGAAGGGCAGAAATACCAACATTTCTCAACAACCTTTTGAGAATGGAAGGGCTATTTCATTTATGCTCCCTTAACTGCTAGCCTAAGGTCTGCTGTGCAAACACTTAGGTCTACACTGAAACTTATGTACTTCTTTTCTCTGACACCAACATAGGTGCAAACCTGGTATAAAATCCTCCAAGCCTTACACTGATTTACACTGATACTATTTTACAGTGTTCCAGCATGAAATTTGCTTTACCTGCTACTTCGACTCCCTCTGCATTACCAAAGCTGAGAGACAGTTTCTCAGTGGAAGCAAAATTAATGCCTTGCTATCTGGATGTGGTAGTATTTTACACTTGTCCTGCTACATAAAGGAGAAGAAAATTTGTTCATATTAACCATTACAGTTAAATCTTTGGTTAGACACCAAAAAGAAAATGTTAATTTAAGAAGTAATTTTGTCTGAAGCTTTTTAATACAAGAATAAACTGTGGTCTGCTGACAAGAGAGATACTGTCCTTGTGAGTACAAAACTCCCTTGAACGATGAACAGACTGTTGTCACAGAGGTCACATCTGCAGAGTGAAAACCTACCGTGCCATTAATTTGATGTAGACTAAACATAAGTGACACAGTTCTTCATCCTCAGCAAGGATTTGCCATTGCAAAGACGTTATTAACATACAGAGCTCTTGTTTACAACTGTTGTTAAAATGTCGGTTAGACAAATCAGTCAACCAACCTCCTTTATCCTTCTTTCCCTTTGCTGTTGCTGCTGAGCTGCTGATGAGAAATGAAGAGACAGTTGCTCAGGGTAAACAAAGGAGACTTTCTGATAGGTAGAAACTTCCTCTTTTCTTTTGTTTTCCAATGACAATAGAGGTTTTTGTCTTGAATCTGTGTGCCAGCAGCTGCAGACATGCTGAGAAGTTGTGTTTGGCCATCACGATTAGGATCTGAACATCTGAACATTTTTACTGCTCTAAAATCCAGAGGCTTTAGGCAGTGACATGACCTTCTGCAGCAATACAGAGAGAAAAGGAGAAAGGAGCTTCTGGAAAGTTATAATAAACTGATGATTTTATTACACTTACATAGGTAAGGAGACATAAAAGCTTATAAAGCATATGCCATGGTTTTGGCTGGGATGGAATTAATTTTCTTCCTAGTAGCTGGCATAGTGCTGTGTTTTGGATTTAGGATGAGAAGAATGCTGATAACACACTGATGTTTTAGTTGTTGCTAGGTAGTGCTTACACCAGTTAAGGACTTTTCAGCTTCCCATGCTCTGCCAGGTACACAAGAAGCTGGGAGGGGGCACAGCCAGGACAGCTGACCCAAACTGACCAAAGGGCTATTCTGTACCATACGACGTCATGCTCAGTATATAAACTGGGGGGAGTTGGCCGGGGGGCAGCGATCGCTGCTGGGGGACTGGCTGGGCCTCGGTCAGCGGGTGGTGAGCAATTGCATTGTGCATCACTTGTTTTGTGTACTCTTTTATCATTATTATTGTTTTCCCTTCCTTTTCTGTCCTGTTAAATTGTCTTTATCTCAACCCACAAGTTTTACCTTTTTTTTGATTCTTTCCCTCATCCCACTTGGGGGGAAGTGAGCGAATGGCTGTGTGGTGTTTACCTGCCTGCCAGGTTAGACCCTGACAGCATATAGAACTGATGTAAAGCTAATTAGAAATAAATATTTTACTGTAATAAACAGTGAGGATTGCAGATCACAGAAAAACAGGTTTCCGGTGGGTGGAACACTGGCTTTAAAGGTAGGACCAGTTCTTGAGGTCTGATTTGTTCACTCTTTCAAACTACAAAGATCTGGTGTTCCAGAGCTGAATCTGGTGTCAGAAGTTTGAGAATAAGGTGTGACAAGAACACCAGAGAACTTTCTCTATATACAGAAAAAACCCTTGCAGAGCTTTCCTTTGGCTTCATTTCAAAGTAGAAGTCCTGTTTTGCTAATAAGTCAGTGTTTTGGAAGAAGAAAAAAAACAACAAGCCACCTGATCTATATTAAGACAAAGTGTATCACAGAAGGCTAATAATTCACCAAGGCAAGAGACCCTCACATAACTTAAACTGTTATTTCCTAATGAGGTCCAGTATAAGTTGATTTAAGCAAGCACCAGCAGAGTAAGTCAGATCCTCTTTCCTTGCTCTGGCCTTTCACATATCATTAAGGAAAGCTTAGGCAGTTTTATTCCCAGCAAGATTTTAAATTCTTCAGGAAACAAAACCTAATTCAAGTCAGGTTTATAAACACTGTGCCTTCCAGACTTCCAAAATCTCATATTCTTTTGTATTTGCTTGGAGCGCAGCTTGTTCCTTGACAAGAAGAATAGGCTAGATACGGGACTAATCCTGTCTTTGTCAGGAAACAGTATTTAACAGAAAAGGGAAAAAAAGGCCTTTGAACAAAGCTTTACCTACAAAAATGCTAGCTGCTTCAGCAAATACTTATAAAGACAAAATAGTTTGGACTGTCATTTTCTATGTTATTAAGTGTGCATGAAGTAGTGTTATTAAGCCTCTGTTATCAAGACTATATGAAAATCCACACTACTCTGTGAATCTCTGACTAAATATTGTTATTTAGCCTCCTTAAGAGTGCAAGTTATGGTGGGTTCTAAGAACTCTGTTTAATTAATTTTTTTATCACTCCTGTGCACATATAACATTCAAAAAACATTAACGATTGTACTCAGTGTTTGGTAGATACTAGGTCTTGAAGGAAAACTTTCTACTAAATTTTTCTAAATCTTTTAAAACTCACTGTTGTTGGTTCATATCAAGAGCTGGAAAGCTAAAGCACATAGGAAAGGGGACAAGACTATTTATGGTAGCAAACAAATATATTGTCAGAAAATGTCCTTCAGATAAAATCAGATTTTCCAAGGATTCTATCCTCCACTTTAAAATTCTCTGCCAATTCCATCACATTTGTTGGTGTCAGATCTAAAATAGCCTCTTCTTTGCAGCTTCAATCATGCAAGACAAAAACAATGAACCCAATCCACTCCAAGAACTCTACAAATGCTCGGTGTCAATCTTGTTTTTCTGGTATCTGAGAATATTAAATCCTTCAACACCTACCAGTTCTGTCAAGCAAATAAATATAACCTGTATTTAAAAACATAAGAAAGAGGCTTGCTCATGGTTTCCTTCTGACTAGTGATACACAGACATTTCTTACCCTAACTCTTCCTTTTTTTCTGGAATTAGCATACTGATTTCTCAAAACATTTAGAAGGGGTCCCATCATTCTTATCGCTATGGCAACTCAAAAGCTTCCCCATTTTTCTGCCCAGATATTAATCCAAAAATTAAGCTTTCCTTTTCCCTTTCCCTTTCCCTCTTCCTCTCCCTTTCCTTTTTCCTTTCCTCTTCCCCATCCCCTTCCCTTTTCACTCATATTGTCTCTTATTTTCACACACAGACTGTTTTATTATCTGTCCCCTTCAAAAGTAATTTACAGCACCTTCACTAATTCTCCAAGATTATGTTTAAAGCTGTTCTTTCTGTTCTCTGAGAGGCATCTTCACACCATCCTTCCCTTGCAGGATCCTATCGCTTGGTGACAGAGGCTGTCACGGCACTGCCAACACCATCTGTGAAGCCAGAGCTCCAGAATTTGTTAGTGCTGGCCTGAGACGCTACCCTTAAATTGGGAACATCGATCAGAGCACATGCTTCCTACCTCCCTGTGCTCACGAATCCCTCCTGTTGTGCTCAGGGTCACTGGGCAGTTCTACCAGAGAAGGGAGCAGATGTGGCCAACCTTCAGGGACACCTTGGGCTGGGACTCTGGGCAGCAACACCCTACCCTTGACGAATGGTCAGTTCTGCAGACAGGTGTCTCCACCGCCCTCATAAGACTCTTTACTTTGGGAGGGGCATCTGTCCACCTTTAGGCATTTGTGACTCTGAAGTGCGCCAAAGACAAAACCCTCTTTTCCTGATAAAGCAGATGATGGTTCCCCTGCCCATGGCAAAAAAAAAAAAAATTCTTTTGACCCAAGTAGCTTTCAAGGACGTACTTTGCAAGAGAATTACTTTCCCACACATGCTGTGCTCTCCCTCTTTTACTGCTAACAAAATCCCAGTGCTTGATGCATACAGCCCCAGGATATTTTCATGAATAACTCATAAAAAGCTCAGTCAGCCTCCTGAGAAAAGCAAAGTGTGTTTTCTAATATAACCAAATAGCTTAACTTTTGAATGTTTCACATTTGCAACTGAGGCCCTGTAAGCAACACTAATTGTTGTCAGTAGGTGAGCTACTTATGAACAAAGAATTAAAAATTTACATGCAATTTCCTTATGGATAACTGTCAGGAAAATGAATGGATGTTTGGAGACTGTATTATTATAATGTGTTTGTGTTCAAGGTATGACACATTACATATCTATACAGTCCAACATGTTTCCTTTATTTTTTTTTCTTTTTTAAATATATAGTTCTAAAAATGTATAAAACTATTTGGCATAAAAGATCAAAGATTCAGTAGTAAAGACCTGTCTAGCTTCCTGGAGGTCCATGCTTCAAAAGCCATTCTTCAGCCAGCAGTTACAGACATAGGCTCAAGGGCATCAGCCTGCCCTCTTTTTGTGTTATCAGCAATATAAAAGAGCAGCCTTTTCTTTCAGTTCCCAAACAGCAAAAAATATGTATTTTTGTATGCAAAATATGACTTTTGCTGGCATTAGTAATATTTCACAGGGCCAAAGCTGATTAAGATTTCTGCAGTTTTACAAAATAGCAATGTAAATGCCACAGAGAACACAGTAAGGATGAAGGTTTGGTCACCCTAAAAAAAATACTCTCTTTTTGAAGTGTTGAATGTATCACAGCCTGATCCAGAGTCCAGTGATGCCACCTTATCCTGCCAATGAGCCACCTTGCAAATGCAGAGCATGTTAAACCCAAATCTGGTTCTATTGCACATTTTTATGCATATTTGTGTCCAAACCTACAGCAGCACAAGCTGCAGCACACACTGCTGTTACCAGCAGTTCTAACTGCTGTGTGTTTCTGCCATTCAAAGAAAGGGAGAAGCACATTGTTTTAACAAGAAATGCAAACTTGACACTTTCTGCGCCAGTCTTCCTTGAGAAGTAGGGCTAGCCTGGCTGCAGAAAATCCTCCTGGAGACTTCTCTCTTCTTCCACGGCTGCTCCAGGCTGGCAAAGGGACAGAGCACTCTTAGGTAATGCAGATCTCCTTTCTCCTCAAAGACCTCCATGCTGCCGGGCTGTCTGTGACACTGGCATCACAGCCAGTGGTGCCTTTAGAGAGCTCCTGGTTAGGCAGAAAAAGTGTTCGTCTGAGAGAGCTTCTCAACTTAATGTTAACTGTGTGAGCCCTCGACGGAGACGTCCAAGAGGGTAATGGAAGCAGCAGCCGGTGATATTTTAGTCTTGCATGGCCTACATTTATGTTTCGTATCTTCTGTGTCCCAAGTATTGCCAGGGGTAGTAAAAAAGAGTAATCAACACAACCCCCCTGTAAGATTAGAAGAGAAATTGCAAAGTCGATTTTGAGAATGGTTTGGGAGCTCCTTCAAACCTATTCCAAATGCACAGGAAAAATATGTTATTGAACAGCATCAGGATTAATGAATCCCACATCCCCTCAGTCTCGCATTATCACCCTCCCGTATCTTCCATCTCCTATGCCTGCAGCCCAGTAAATATGATGTTGTGACATTACTAGTAACATTATTTTTGTATTGGCCTAACACTGCAGGGTTTCAAGACTTCTCTGGGCTATATCTAGCCTAAGCTATTATAGCATGCCTAACCATGACGGCAGCTATCTCGCAAGCAGATAAGCATGGCCTCAGTTTGATATAGCTTCTCTTCAGCTTATGGTGACAGCAGGTAGTTATTTTGTGTGGAGTGAACCATCCATGACCATACAATAAAATGTGGTGTGGCAGACTGCGGAGACAGGATGGTGCCAGAGATCCCAGCCTTTAGGCACAGATCACAGCAGTCGATCAAGGGTCACTAAGGCACGCAGGCCTCGCGTTGGGTGGGGAAAGACATTTTTAGAGGCTAGAAAGAAAACAGAAAAACTGAATAATTGGGAACCAATGGGGAAAACAAGGAGCATGTAGGCAGACTTTCCTGAGAAAACCTATAAAAATAAACTCAGCTGGACCGAAGGCCAAGAAGGAAGATGTTATCAACATCAACGTCTTCCTCCTCCCAACGAATTACCATCACACCCCTCCCAGCAAGAAACCCAGGACACTGATGACTCCCTGCACCAACCCCCCCACCCCAGACTGCAGCTGTGAACCATGGGACTTGGTGAAGCATTTGAAGGGCAAGCATAGCCGCAGAGAGATTGACGGGTACGGGGAAGGGTTTCTGTATTCAATTCTAACTGCATTATTCAGGCTTTTCAGTATTAATTCATGCCATGGGTATTTTGACTGGCACAAGTGCACTCCAGATAAAGCTATCGTTCTATGTTATTACAAATTCTGCCCATATACACATCCCAAACTCATGACACTTTTTTCTCAGACGCTTCCTTTTTCTTTTTAATACTAACGATGTTCAGGGTTTTAATGGTGATTTATTTGATTTAGTCACTTTCTACTAAGCATACTGAAGTAAGAGATAGGCAATAGACTTTGAATCAATACCATAATTATATAATAGGTTCCCAAATGAATTTAATTAATAACTATTATTTTCTGCTCCTGTTGTTTCCACTGAAATTTGACTTGCCCTCCATTTATTCCAAAAAAGAGATTTTCCAAAGCTCCTTAACCTTTATCAACAATGTTTAGCAATGTTTTCATTTTAAGCCAAACCATCTGCTCTTTGAGACCAAAATATATACTCCTTCTGCAGAAAAAAAAATGAGTTATCTGTATTTTAGATCACATGAGATCTAAATTCTAAGTAAAAGACATCTCATTTATCATTTTCTGACTGCACTGTGACCTATTCAAAGGCATCATGTAAATTATTTAGTGCACTGTTTAATGCACCATTATAGACCATTCATGAACTTATGGACTGCTAAGAGGATTGTAAAGCATGTACATATCATTGCCAACGGTTAATGACAATCTTAAACTCAAGCTTAACATTTTCTTGTCCCATCAGTTGAGCAACAACACTAATTCAGTTCCCATTGATCCAGGAACTGTTAAAACCAACATAAAATGTATAATTAATAAATAGGCATCCTCATCATTGTTCTGGTGATTATGAACAGAAAATCATGTCCTACAGGAACTAGAAATGGTGTAGGCTGTGCAATGAAGCACACTGGATGTTCAGACAACAGAGGAACTAGAAATACCTGAAAAGGGCTGGGTCCAGTCCTATGTATATCTACATTCCCTCATATCTATAGACAAGAAGCACTTTACTCCTATTTGCAGCACAACTGAGTGTTCATCCCTTTCGTACTAACTACCGAACAACATGAGTCCATAAAGGGAGTGTCTGAATGGCCCCCGAATCTGAAGAACAAATCGGCCAAATTTTCCTTTATCTTTTCATCTCAATATTATTGCCCTTTTATAAGAACCTAGGCATTTTCTCTTCCTCATCAGTGGCCATTCTCATTTCTTTATCAGCTGTATGCCAGCACATATCCATTTACTGGGAGCTCTTACTCTGTACCTTCAGGTTCCTGATGTTGGGTTTTTTGGGGGGGAAAGGCTGACTATTTTTTTAACTTGCAAGTTGCACTTGTTACATATATGTATCCAGTAACACCTTTCTATAGTTAACATGGATCGTATTTGATTTACTTGACNAAAAATCAAGATCAGCTTCTCTTATTCTGTGTTATTTACTCGTTGAGCCTGGAAGTGCTGACACCAAAGAAAATCAAAATAATGACATCAATTTCATCATACCTCAGAGGTTGTATTTACATATACTTCATATGTCAATACTGATTGAGTAGCTCTGCTTTTATGTCATCTAAATGGAGGTATGTCTATGGAAGAAATACACTTGGAAAAGCTGGGCATACTGTGGATACATGTTATGTTAAAGTCCATTGTTCTAACTAATGTTAGGCCTGTTAGGACATCATTTTGACTATATTATGGAAAATATAACCAAATACAGAAAGAAACAGAGCAGATTTTACACTAGTTTAGCTATTTCATGCTGTATGCCTGGTAGCATATTGAGACATTTTAGTATGTCTTGCAATATTACATTTCACGGTGACAGCACAGATTTGACATAAAGTAACACCTAAGATATTTTCCAAAAATGGCCCCAGCACAATTCTAGTATTATATAATCATACAAGTTAAGGAATACATTTTTTAAAAGTAGTTCATTACAAAGCATTTTATTAGATTCTGGTGTTGTCAAGGATACCAGTATTTATGGTAAATGCCTTCCATAAGCAAGCCCTGATTTTGCTGTAACAGGAAATAATCACAGAGACTGAGCTATATTTATATCATTTGCTCCTAC
>VYZW01053980.1:0-16720 GCA_013401315.1 Balaeniceps rex | reverse complement strand
ATTTAAAAGACGGGTAGACGAAGTGCTTAGGGACATGGTTTAGTAGTGGACAGGTACAGTTGGACTCAATGATCTTAAAGGTCTTTTCCAACCAAATGATTCTGTGATTCTGTTTACTATTTATCAGTCCCCACACTTTGCACCATCTGAATACTTTACCAGTGATTATAACATTTTTATAAAAGGAACCACTAGAATCAAAAGAAATTCTGGAATCTCACCAGGAATAACAGTAAGTGGTGATTCCCTATTTACAATTATTTTTGAGAATTTAATAAATCTGTTGTATTATTTTTGTATTGCTTTAGTTTCATAATTATATATATATATAGGAGCTTTGGAGATAATCCTATTGCTGCATCAGTGTTAAAATACAAAATCATCTACCTCATTTAAATCTGGAGAAACTTTTTTAGTCAGGGTGACATAAGCAATTTCTTGTCTCCTTTTTCATATATGGCAATTACTGAAAGAAATGTGAAACTTCTGTTTTCTCTACCTCAAGAATGAATAGAGAGAAGAGAATCAGTTCTACCTCTACCCTTGGCACCCTTTCTTGTGTAAGCAGTCTTGCCTTCGTACATATTTATAATACAGGTTGCAACAAAGCAGGACCTTGGCACCAGTTCTTTCCTCTCATAAATGCAGTCTGATTGCATCACAACCTTCAGAAAAAAAAAAAATCCATTTCTTAATCAAACCAGCAAACAAAAAAATCTTTCTCCTTTTCCTTCTTGACCTCCAACCCCCACTTCCTTTCCTCAATCAGGGAAGTAAAAGGTACTCTCATAAAAATATTTAGGAGACAGAAAGAAACGTGATTAGAGTTTAAGGTCATTCACCAGTGTTAGTTTTGAACTTCACAGCTATTTTGTGCCTCTTTTAAAAGGTTCCTGAACTTCTATGTGTTAATCAGTTAATGTGTGGAAGCTTATTAGCAAGGCATATTTCAGATCTCTATACAAGACGCAGACGGTGGACCAGATGCTATGGGCAGCCCTCGAGACCTGAAAAGTACAGAGGTAGGTTAAACAAAAGCAGGAGACAACATATAAACAGAAGTTTAATTGCAGTCATTTAATTTTTACTCCATTTTATCATGAGTCCACATATGCTGTGAAGTAAAAGCAATGACCCCAGTCCAGCAGAGAACTTAACCATCTGCTTAACTTTCAGCACTCAAGTTGGCACATTGACATGCTTGAGTACTTTGTGGATGAGTTCTATGGTGTTTTTAAGATGTCATAATTTCTGTGTGATTGAGACTTGAACTGGCTTTCCCTTAGAAAATGAGTTTTGACATACACTATAGCCCATGAAAAAAAAGATTACATTTCTTTTGCATATTGTGTTCAGCCAGAGGACTTTATTGGCTCACACTTATTGACTGTGGAAATACTTTCCCATCTTACTGCTCTTTTTTAGGTGTTTACACATGCTTCTTAGACACGTTTTTTGAAGAAGGGTAGACATACCATTTTTTCAGATTTCAGCAAATTATTTGAGTTACCAGTGTTCAGTGGAAAGCAGGATATTCAGCAAAATTGTGATTCAAGCACAGGTGAAGATACCTAAAACAGGTGAGTACCTGCGCAGTGAATGTCTAAAATCCTCTTGTTGCCAACGGAGATCAGGACAGTACAGTCAAAAGAGCCTGGAGAACAATTTTGCTCAACCTATTGGCTGTCCAGCTGTGTAGACCTCCAAGTGCTGTTGACTCCATTGTCTAAACCCAGGATTTTTGGAAATTTAGCTCCTTTACAGACCCTTATGTATGCACACATAAATTTAAGGTTCTTCATCTCAAACTGAATCTTGCCTTTAAATTTAGTCGAGATGAATCCCACTCTAAATCTCTGCATATAAACGTAAAACTCGGCAACATGTTCTGCCCACAGAAGTTTTACAATTTACAGTGCCTAGAAATTGAAGCTAAGCAAATTCAGTCCAGTAATAAGACTTTTTAGTCAAATTGTGAGATAATTAACTACTAGACTAGCTTACAGAGAGTTCTAACTGTGCGTCAGAGACAATATTAAAAAGTAGATTGGTTGTTTCTCCAGTTCACCCTATCAATTGAGAATGTTAATCATAGCTTTTACTGTAGGTCACATTTGGTATCTCTTCTGGCATTATAATCTATGATATGTGATCTATCACAGGATTCATAGATTTGCCTCGGCAGAATTTAGATATCAGTACTGGTTCTTAATGACCCATTACAACCTAGTTTGTAAAATGGTGTTGCTTGTTTTGTTTTGTTTTGTTTTTATTTTTTAAATGCATTAGATTTACACTGTAAGCTTTAAAATGCAGACTTCTTATTGCCTTATAAAGAACAACCCATGCAAACTACAAGTATCTATTTCAACCAATCCACCAAGCACTCTCTAACAGCATTTGTGACAACAGGACTTTAAATTTAAGTATAGATGAACGCTGTTAGTGCAGTTCCAAGACAGGACTTAATGTCATTAAATGAGCAATCAATTGTGCAAGATTCTAGCTGTCATATAATAAATCCAAGCAGTCAAAACCAACTCTGTCCCTACATTTTTTGTTCAGCTGGGTAGTAGCCTCTTTTTTTATTTCCTGCCACTTTTCAGAAGTGATTGAAGCTCTGAAGATGGAGAATTGAGAAAGGCTATCAAATTGACTGTCAGAACATTAGAAAGGTCAAAGAGTTGCATAGTTTTTACCAATCACTTCCAAATTATACAGAACATTATAACTGGGCGCTCTCTTCTTTTCCTAACGATTGTGTCAAGAACAATAAATAGCACAACCTAAATAGCACAGCCTATGATAAGGAAGGCAAAACACATACCTGTGTAACATTTTTCATGAACCCCATCCAATAAGTATAGATTTTTTCCAAGCTTTGTATGAGTTCATGCTTTTTCACTTTCCACAACAATCTTTTTTCTATATTCTTATGCAAATAATGATCACTATAGATCACTACTGGCTTTCTCTGACTTTGAGAAATAGGAATGGTCATATTCTTGACTCTGACATTGTGCTGAGAAATAACTTGTGTTTTTCCACTGACAAACAGATGTTGCAACATTGATTTCAAATTAGGTGAGAAACTATAGAATCACGGAATAATGCAGACTGGAAAGGGCTGCTGGATCTCATCTGCTTCAAGCCCCCAGATAGAGCAGGATCAACTTACATCAGGCTGCTCAGAGCCTTGTACAGTTTGGTTTTGAATATCTTGAAAGACTGATGTTCTGCATCCTCTCTAGATGACATGTTCCAGTGTTTTTCCACCCTCAACATATTTTTTTCCCCTAACACATAACCAGAACTTTCCTTGTTGCAACTTGTTCCTGTTGCTTACTATCATTTTACTTTATACCCTCAAAAAAAGTCTGTCTCTTCTCTACAACCTCTCATTAACATAGTTGGAGGCAACAATAAATCTCCACTACCCTTCCCTTCTTGAAAATAAATAAACCCAGTTCTCACAGATTTTCCTCTGTGGCACGTGTTCCAGCTGCCTAATCATTTTGGTGGTCCCCACTGAACAGGTTCCAATCTTTCAACATCTTCCACTCACAGCTTCAAAGGTGCTATGAAAGTGGATAATGAAGTCTTCATACCCCCTAGCTACAGCCAAGTGAAGAAACAAATTATTTCGGGGAAGTGATCAAATAAGTTCAGCATGTGACAATACCACTGAAATGGTATCTGCATCAGTGGGCGAGGGAAAAGCAATGGATGTCATCTATCTGGACTTCTGTAAGGCCTTTGACACAGTCCCCCACAACATCCTTCTCTCTAAATTGGGGAGATATGGATTTGATGGGTGGACTGATGGTGGATAAGGAATTGCTTGGATGGTCGCATCCAGAGGGTAGTAGTCAATGGCTCGATATCCAAATGGAGACCAGTGACAAGTGGTGTTCCGCAGCGGTCCGTACTGGGACCAGTGCTGTTTAATATTTTCATCAATGACATAGACAGTGAGATCGAGTGCACCCTCAGCAAGTTTGTAGATGACACCAAGCTGAGGGGTGCGGTTGACATGCCTGAGGGACGGGATATCATCCAAAGGGACCTGGACAGGCTGGAGAGGTCGGCCTGTGCAAACCTCATGAGGTTCAACAAGGCCAAGTGCAAGGCCCTGCACCTGGGTTGGGGTAATCCCCGGTATCGATAGAGGCTGGGGGATGAGGGGATTGAGAGAAGCCCTGCAGAGAAGGACATGGGGGTACTGATGGATGAAAATCTGGACATGAGCCAGCAGTGTGCGCTTGCAGCCCAGAAGGCCAACCGTATCCTGGGCTGCATCAAAAGAAGCGTGGCCAGCAGGTCGAGGGAGGTGATTCTGCCCCTCTACTCGGCTCTGGTGAGACCTCACCTGGAGTACTGTGTCCAGCTCTGGAGCCCTCAGCACAAGAAGGACATGGAGCTGTTGGAGCGGGTCCAGAAGAGGGCCACAAAAATGATGCGAGGGCTGGAGCACCTCTCCTACGAGGACAGGCTGAGAGAGTTGGGGCTGTTCAGCCTGGAGAAGAGAAGGCTGCGGGGAGACCTTCTTGCGTCCTTTCAGTACTTAAAGGGGGCCTATAGGAAAGATGGGGACAGTCTTTTTAGCAAGGCCTGTTGTGACAGGACAAGGACTAATGGTTTTAAACTAAAGGAGGGTAGATTTAGGCTAGATATAAGGAAAAAATTTTTTACAATGGGGGTGATGAAGCACTGGAACAGGTTGCCCAGAGAGGTAGTGGAGGCCCCGTCCCTAGAAACATTCAAGGTGAGGTTGGATGGGGCTCTGAGCAATGTGATCTAGTTGAAGATGTCCCTGCTCACTGCAGGCGGGTTGGACTAGATGACCTTTAAAGGTTCCTTCCAACCCAAAGCATTCTATGAATTCTATGATTCTATGATTCTATGAAATCTTGTTCATCCACCCTTTCTTTTTAATCTGTCAAAGACTGATCCCTTGTCATGCAGTACCGTGTGCCCTCATGCTCTATAGTGATCTACAGAGAAAATTCATATGAAAAGCTCACTAAGAGCCATCAGGTGAGCTATGGACAGTGGATAACGACCAAATCTAGTATCCAAAAGTTTGGTTCCCTGGCTAATAACTAAAAGAATCCAAACATGGAGCATTATAAAATGTATTAATAGTTTGGTTCACATGCATACACCAGACTATCGTTTTCACTGCCATCGAATCCTACTGCAAAGTGTCCCCTGCGTTGTAGATGGAATTAGTCCCATTTTAATAATGATGTATATTTTTGCAAGGGTTGTATACACCACCTTCCCTACAGACTCAGAATTCCTATTTTATGAACATAGTGGCACAAACTTTGTTCATGGTTTAGAGAAGAGAATAAGAGAATATTTGGTTTGCTTTGTATCACCTTTTTACTACCGAAAACTCTTAGAGGAAAATATTATCTAATACTGACCACTCTTTTTATATTTAATCAACATGATACTTTCCCTTCTCAAACTGTTCTAAAAAAGAAATGCACGGATGCCTCTGTAATTTGGGTATGTTGCAATAAATTTTCTAAAACAGAGAGGGAGGGGGGGAATTAATGAAACAGAAAAGTTTAAGAAATATTATTTTTCAGTAGAAACTACTCTGTGTGGCCTATGTATTCTGATTAATCTTTCTGTGCTAAACATTTAAAAATATAGCTATAATGGAACAAAATTAATTTTAAAATTACTCTAAGTCAGGGATGGGAGTAATGTCAGTTTTAATGGCAATGAATGTTAGCATAGTGAAAATAGGTTATAGAATTTGCAACTTGTTAGAACTGGTCAGTTTAGTTTAAAATGTAATCACATTATTTATTTACTGAAGTAATGAACTTAAAGGATCTGGTCTGAATTCTCAAATCTATTGCACAAAACTTTATATTAATCTAATGACATTTGTTCCAAAAGCAAAGTTAGGCCAAATACTGTGTTATTCTCCCCTGAAAATGATTATTTTTTGTATAACCATCTGAAAGTATCAGTTCTAGTTCAATGTTACCAATGGTTTGAAGGGCATGTTTTTAAAAGAAAAGCAGTATCCAAAGGAAAAGGGGCATGTTTTCTCATATAGGCATGTTTGAAGTGAAGAACTACTTTCTACTAGGAAAGTAAGTTGTGATATTTAACTCCTCAGGGTTCATACTCTCTGCTTGGACTTTCTGGTCCTAATGTTTTATGTTACTGCTCTTTATTTTTTTCTCTTCATCTTTTCCTTTTTTTACTTTTATGGTCATATCTTAACTCTACACTGTCTGCTCCAGCTAAGCAATTTTTTACTGTAGAAAAAGATGGCTGTGAGCAAAGACAACCTAAATATCTATTATTTTTTCCCAGTTACTCCCACTTATCTGAGATGAGAAACAGATGGTGGAGAAACTAAAAGCAACTTATCCATAGCCATTTCCAGTAGTGGAAAGTGTTAATAAAACACTGTGGAGTTAGAATGTCAAGCTGTGGTACTATTTGTGTGTGACAATTGAGACACAAACTACAGGACATTTGGACCAACTCCCAAATGGTAAAATAGTAACGAGCTTGAAGACTGATTTCACCAAGAGTCACTGAGCCCAGGAATGCCAACTTTCCTGACAGATGCTACTTTGTTATTCATCCAGGAATTCATCCAGTGTGGAAGAGGTTTTGAGCTTTGATTTCACTCTACCCTGAAGTGGTAGCTAGAACACCTACTTTGAATTTTGCAGAGCACACAGTGAATTACAGCAGGAAACTGTCTGGTGCAATTTACCTACCATTTAGATCTGTCCATTTTCTCTCATAATTCATTTCACATTCTACTCCTGAGATAGAATTACTATATTCTATCTCTAACCCAGAGCTGCCTGGACAGTTCTGATCTAAGGAATTTTTCTTTGGATTTTTCTAACTGAAGAACCCCATATATTAGAAGCCTAGATATAATGAGAATGGGTTGGGTTTTTGGCATTTTTTTTTTCCATTTCTCATCCTCATAAAAATTGTGGTCACGAAGCCTGATCCATCCTGTGCTGTTTCCTGTTCTCATTACAATCTTTGTCAGTGAAATGAGACATCAGAGAATTTTAATACCCAGTACAATCTCTGAAAGACAGTAATATACTGTGTAACTCTGACCTTTTCAGTGTTCTCTAATTTGATTGGCAGGAAGCCATTCTTGTTCTCTGTTACATTTCTGGCAATCTAAATCTCCAAAGAGAGGCTGTATGGCCAGCCAGTCAAAATGCAAAGTATGTCAGATGCAATGTGTAAGGCTCAGTAATATAATTTACAGATTACATTAGACACCACTGAGAAATGAAATTCTTGTCACCAGTCAATTATTGTATGATAACAGTGTTGATAAACAGCCAAAAGAATAAAACAATTCACTTTTCTAAAAGAGGGGTCAAAAATGCTTTTTTCCTTTGGATACTGATGAAAAGGATGATGTTACTAGGATCAATGAGGAGAGTGTAGTAATGTCCATATGGACAAAAAATATATATAGAACAAAAGAGATATATAGTACATTATAATCCTTAACATTTTATAAATACTTTTCCAAACCCCTTTGACTGCCATTTTGATTCTTCTTTCTTCTGGCATAAAAGGAAAGTAAGAAAAAAAAAAAGAAAGAAAAAAAGTTGTGTGAAAATGAATTGCAAAAGAAAGTAACTATTCTCTTGCTAATGACTGTTACAGGAAACCAAGCTAGTAAAGTCTAGAGTCTAAAGACTTTATATTCTCTGACAGCACATCAAAGTTGGTATCCAGAACTTAAAAGAATGAAACATGGATAGACATCTAGATGTCTAAAAGCTTGACATCTAAGCCTGAGCTAGTCACTCCCGTGTCTCTTTCTAATCAAGGTAACATTCACTTCAGCTTGTCCTTATACAGGTCAGATGCATTTCCTTCTAAAGGTGCTTATTTCTACCCACTGATTACAAAATGAAGCCTAGAGTGATGTCCTGGTTTCAGCTGGGAGAGAGTTAATTTTCTTCCTAGTAGCTGGCATAGTGCTGTGTTTTGGATTTAGTGTAAGAAAAATGCTGATAACACACTGATGTTTTGCTTGTTGCTAAGTAGTGCTTAGGCTAGTCAAGGACTTTCTTTTTCAGCTTCCCATGCTCTGCCAGGTACACGAGGAACTGGGAGGAGGCACAGCTAAGATAGTTGATCCAAACTGACCAGAGGATTATTCCATACCATATGACGTCATGCTCAGTATATAAACTGGGGGGAGTTGGCCGGAGGGCAGCGATCGCTACTTGGGGCCTGGCTGGGCATCGGTCAGCAGGTGGTGAGCAATTAAATTGTGCATCACTTATTTTATATATCCTGTTATCATTATTATTATTATTTTCTCTCCCTCTGCTGTCCTATTAAACTGTCTTTATCTCAACCCACGGGTTTTACTTTTTTTTTTTCCTTCCGATTCTCTCCCCCATCCCATGGGGCGGGGGGGGGGAGAGGGTGAGCGAACAGCTGTGTGGTGCTTAGTTGCCAACTGGGGTTAAACCACGACAAGTGACTAGAAAGGGCTTAGATATTTAACTTTCAGCAAGGTGGGTTAACCTTGTCTGGCTGCCAGACACCCACCCAGCTTCTCTCTTACCCCCCTCCTCAACAGGACAGGGAGAGAAAACAAGATGAAAAAGCTCATGGGTCAAGACAAAGACAAGGAGATCACTTACCAATTACTGTCATGGGCAAAACAGACTTGACTTGGGGAAAATTAATTTAAATCATAAAAAATTAATTTAATTCATTGTCAATTAAAATAGATTTAGATATTGAGAAGTAAAGACTTTTTCCCAGTCTCAACTTCACTCCTTCATTCCTGACTCCTCCATCTCCCTGCACCCTGAGCAGTGCAATGGGGATGGGGAGTAGGGGGTTGCAGTCAGTCCATGACAGTTCCTCTCTGCTGTTCCTTCCTCCTCACACTTTTCCCTTGCTCCAACATGGTTCCTCCCCATGGGCTACCACCCTTCAAGAACTGCTCCTCTCCACAGGCTGCAGTCCTTCAGGATACACCTGATCCAGAGTGGGCTGTCCACCAGCCACAGTTCCTGTCAGGACAACCTACTCCAGCTTGGCCTCTCCATGAGCTGCAGCTTCTTTCAGGAAATATCCACCTGCTCTGGCGTGGTCGTCTCCATGGTCTGCAGGGAGCTACCTGCTCCACCGTGGTATCCTCCACAAGCTGCAGGGGAATGTCTGCTCTGGCACCTGGAACACCTCCACCCCTCCTACTACTCTGACCTTGGTGTCTGCAGGGCTGTTTCTCATACTTTTTTCCCCTCATTCTCTCTCACACTACTGCACAGTGTTTTGCCCTATGTTTTTTTGCTGATAGGCTCAGCTTTGTCCTGTGGTGGATCTGTTGCAGAGATGGCTGGAACTGGCTGGAACCAGCTGCATCCATCATGGGCAGCCCCTGGTGTCTTCTCACAGAGGCCACTGCTAAAGTCCCCCCACTGCCAAAACATTAGCATGGACACCCAATACAAAACAGTATAGATACACCTCCTCAGACTCCAGAAAGAAATGGCCCTGAGCTCTGAACACTCAGAGTTTGGATCCATAACTGTGTTTTAGAGCATAAGCTGTGAGTCATCTACTCATCTGCAAGATAACTTCAGGCTGTGGACATACTATGATACATTATCAACTTAAAATATTGCTTTTCAAATAAGATATATAGCCCCACCAGCATATGTTATTTTAATGTTTATCAATATTAATTGTGCTTTTCAGTTGTAGAAGAATCACATTAATCTTTTATGCAACTAGTTGTACCTAGAGTAAAGACAAAGATCCTTTCAGACTTCTTAGATACAAAAAGCCAGAAGGCAGATATGTTTGCTCATGAAGAAATGTTAGAAGACAGTAAATATTCCTTCTCCTTCTCTTCTTCCCACATTGCAATTATGTTTCTACCTTGTTTCACTGAAGAAGGATAGTTGCCTGTATACAACTGCAAGACACCCACTCCAAACGTCAATGACAAGGAAGGAGCCCAAGGCTCTACCCTTCTGTGCTGACAAGCATGCATGCTGTACCTCCTTGAGCAGTATTAATGTGCGTAGCCTCAGTGCCTGCATGTTGCTTTTTATAGAAGTAGAATCTGACAATGGTAATGCTGGAGAAAGCTGAAAGCTGCCTGTTCTCTTGCCTTTGTTAAATGGGCAATGACTTATCTCACCAATACCAGTGGATCTGCTCGTCAGCCTGGTTAAATAGAGGAAGCATTTAAAACACCATGGAGGTGGAAAGTGGCTGAAAAAATCGAAGTCACTGTCCCAAAGAGGAGTTCAATAAAACATCAGAGAACAAGTTCGGAATAAGTTCCCTGGAGCTGTATAAAATATGTGGGAGACGTATTATTTGTATTCCATCTGTGCAATGATGTGTGCTTGTATGTGAAAGGAGGAAAAAGGCAACAGGGAATCAGAAGAAATAGAAGATTCATGGAGGTCAAAACAACTGTGGACAAGTGCTTGTACTAACTGAAAAGGCTGGTTAGAAAACTGAGAAGGAGCAAATTGTTTCCTCTGGCTTGATAAGACCATTTGACCCATGAAAATCAGCAGGACCGAACCCAAAATAACTAAGCTCCGTCAGTAATTTCTCTTAGCAATGGAAACAACCTGTAAGCCCCAGAACATTGGCTACCTGCTCAAGAAAAAAAAAAAACAACACAAAACCCCAAAATACAAAACAAACCAAACCCCCTCATCAAGTGTATTTAGATTATTTAAAAAAAAGAAATGGTATGTGTCATGGTTTAGCCCCAGCCAGTAACCGAGCACCACACAGCCACTCGCTCACCCTCCCCCTCCCCGGTGGGATGGGGGAGAGAATCGGAAGGGCAAAAGAAAACTCATGGGTTGAGATAAAAACAGTTTAATAATTGTAATAAAATAATCATAATAATGATAGTAATAAAATTGCAATGGAAAGGAGAACGAGAGAGAGAGAAACAAAACCCAGGGAAAAACAAGTGATGCAACTGCTCACCACCCACCGACCAACACCCAGCCAGTCCCTAAGCAGCGATCCCTCCCCCCGGCCAACTCCCCCCAGTTTATATACTGAGCATGATGTCATATGATATGGAATAGCCCTTTGGTCAGTTTGGATCAACTATCTTGGCTGTGCCCCCTCCCAGCTTCTTGTGCACCTGGCAGAGCATGGGAAGCTTAAAAAAAAAGTCCTTGACTAGTGTAAGCACTACTTAGCAACAACTAAAACATCAGTGTGTTATCAGCATTCTTCTCCTACTAAATCCAAAACACAGCACTATGCTAGCTACTAGGAAGAAAATTAACTCTAACCCAGCCAAAACCAGGACAGTATGCTATGTCCTTCCCCAAAATTATTTTGAATATGTGTTGTACAAATAAGAAGCTGTACACTTTCTTCAAAATGCTGCTGTCTCCTTTGATAAGAATTTCTTGCTGCTGCAGTCACTAATATATATTACCTTTCCTCCCCTCCACCTTGCAAATCTGTCTGCTATAAGCTAGGAAAAAGAAAATTTGCCTTGGTCACAGTCTTGTAGGGGAAGAGGCTGTTTCTAAGCAAAAATAGCTCAAAAATCTAAAATATTAGATTTATTCTGACTTTGAAATTTACATTATAATGAGACTGACTTAATCCTGATTTGCTTAAATTGATTTCATCATTTCAGTCAGCTAGAAAACACTTTCTTGTTCTCTCCAACATACAAAATAGAAATCAGAAATATTTCTGAAGCATTGAAGATTGCTAAAGAATCTGCAAAAAATTCCTTTTGAGTAATACCAACAGCACAACAGTCATATTCTTCATACAAAGGAGATATTCACTACTGGATTTATAAAATATTGTTAAATTGTACTTAATGTGAATTGGATGAAAGACCACAATGCTGTAACTGTGTTTCTTGTACTACATGCAAAGCAAAAATTACAAGAAATCAGTGAAATGACACAGCAGGAAAAAAAACCCATGCAAATGCAAAATTAACGCATTTAGAAATTGTAGCTGTGTGCTCCTGCTTTTGACCATTTTTTCTTTTGTTTTACTCTGCTGCATTAAGTTTGCTTTTCACATCTAGTATGGAAAGACCATGTAAAGAATCTCCTCACCTTTGAAGCTTTCAACTTCTTCACCCCTATAATTTTCTGGTTTTCACATAGTAGCTGTTACTCAAGGCTCCTGCAAAGTCTGTGTTAGTGAAACCACAGAGTACAACAGGAACGTGATAGTGTGTGTCCATGCCCAAAGGCTCTGTGGCCTATCAAAGTGAAGTAAATGTTAGGAAACACCAAAGCATATAATTATTTCATCAGGAAATAACAATCCGGATAATATGGGTTTGCATTTCCTAAATTAAAAGTATTCAACCAGAGGAGACTTTAAGGACTAGGAAAGGAAACAGTCAGTAGCAGCTCTCATCTTGTTTAACAGAAGACAGATTAACAAATCTGTCCCAGAATATGGAGTTTAGGATTTTTCTTATTTCCATTTAAAATATTGATGACCCTCATTAAAAGCATAGTAGATGTTTCTTTTTTTCCCTTGTCTTTTCCTCCTTCCTTTTCTTCCTTTGTCTGGTACTTTCTTTTCACTGCTATTGCTGCTATGGGCTTAGAGTCAGAAAATCAGGGAGAAAAAACCTCCTTTTTTCTTCATTAATAAGGGACAAGGTGTTTGAGACTGAAGCATGGGAAATGTCATGTTATATGGGGTGTCTGACAGCTGTTAGATAACACCTCATATTTATCTGTTCAGTAATTAAATAGTTTAGACTATTTTCTCTTTTTGGCTTCTGTCCCAGTTAGACAGGAGGTGCTTATTAGGTTACCAGTTAAATATACTTGTTGGCTTTTACTTACAACTGGTATAGTTACACTTATTTAAAAGTTCACTCTATTTCTTCTGTGCTATCTACATATTTCAATGCTGGGAGCAAGAATCCATCTTTTTTGTCAGTTTCTAGAGGGAAATGCCTGAAAGATCGCACTGCTGTAGAATGCAATAAAAGAACCTGAAAAATCTTTTATAATGGAGGTGTAGTGGTATGAATGGAATCATCATACATCTTCATGTCAGAACATCTGCACTCTTCACTGACACAAAGACCTCTCCATCAGCTGAGGGCCCTTTACCCACTGAAGCCATTTGAATTCATTCTTTGATCCTTGACAAAACTCGGTGTCTGACATATTAATGCTATTCTGGCTCCAGGAGAATATCACAAACAAAACCTCTTGTTTTGCAAAAAAAAAAGGATTATGACACTGGTCTAGGGACAAGAGCAAAATGACTTATTTTCTGTGANAGAAAAAAATTTAAAAAAAAAAAAAAAACAAAAGGAAGAGTTATTACTGAAAATATAAAGCAAATAGGAAAAAATCTGTAGTCCAGCTATAAAATTCTTCCAATGGGGTCAGAGAACCTTTTAAGGTCTGAGTCAAATGAGAAGGCATTTGGTAGGATGAAAAACACCTCGATATTTGCAAATTCTGCATAGATATCAACAACTGTCAAATCAACAGTTGACTTGAAAAAGAAAAAAAGGATTCCAAAAGTTTCTGGGATACTTTAGTACAGTGATAATCTCCTCAAGTTACAGTATTTTGGAAAATTTATATCATGCATCTCATCTCATCTCTGAGTATTTTAAGTTTATAGGTCTCATACGTTCATTTAAGAATAAGAAAGTCCATAAAAGTTAGACTTTTATGTGTCTTACCAAGGATGTTACAGCATATAATATCAGTACTGAAATTTAATACCAATATGAAGGATGGCCAATCAAACTACATTTAACTAAAGAAACCTGAAGAAAGTTAGGAAGAAAAACTGAATTTAAGAAACAGGTCAAGCAGAGCACACTTTAAACCATTTGCATCTGTGAGGGAGTGTCTCTTTCTGAGATACTCTGACAAATGAGGAAAATACTTCAGGAAATCAGGTTCTTATCTGGAATGAAGGTGCTCAGCATCACACAAGGTTGTTTGGATCAAAACATTTTGGAGATCACAGTTATTTCATGCTTTTTCAAGGAACTGTATTCTCTGTGTTACTTAATAGTTTTCTTTCCCCACAGATAAGTCTGCAATGCCATTTTGCAATACAAGTTACAACTCAACTATACAATCAGTGAAATTAAAAAAGCACCAAACAAGACAAAGCATGAAACTTGTTGGATTCCCTATGTGGTTGTTATCTGCCATAGAAACAGTTGGACTTGAAGGTCCTGTCAAGTGGCAAAAAAGTCATAATAGTATGTAGTCACACACTCTAGTACTTTACAATGGTCAGGCTAACATATCCAGTTTTAAAATATGTAGTTTGTTTTATAGTTTCCCACATCATGTTTTGATAACACTAAACTACTTCTAATTGTATAACTGGATGGGAGACAGAAAGGAATGCAAAAAAAAAAGGAAGAAAAGAAAGAGAGGGGGAAAAGGGATCAAGAGCAGAATCTAAAACATTGAAAGTAAGAAAATCAGAAAGAAGAAAAGTTATTAATACTTTTTGGAACTGATTCTAATTTTCCTCAAGTCAGTTATAAAGCTGAGAATAAACTAGCAGGAATCAGATCAGACCCTAAATCAGGTAATTGACTGGTTCTGAGTTCACTGGGATTTTTTTAGTTCACTGTAGGCAGTAACAGGCTGCCAACCTGGGGCTGTCCAATTGCTATAGCTCCATATGTTTCAAAAAAACTCAAAACTACTCTCTATCCTCTGAGGATTTGACCTATTGTTTTGAAATTCCACAGTTACAGAATTAGAGATGACAGAAAAACAAACAGAAAAACCTGAATCACTCTGAGTTTCCACTATGTCACTGAGCTGTCACCTTAAAAATCCCAGGCAGAGTAAGAGAAACAAGCTTAGTGATGGATCCCAGTAGAGCACTCTCCCTAGCAACAATAGTCATGTAAAATGAGTTTCTGCATCCTCTTCTTGTTCATGTAGCTATCCTTGGTTTAGAAACATGCAAATACTACAGTCAGAGTAATTTTTGAGTCAATTGGTATCTGTAAAGATGCAAATGAGAAAAAAGTCACACAATACTGTGTATAGAGCATACTTTGAAAGAAAGTTCATGTCACTCTGCAAATTGGAATTGTCTCTATTTCTGAATATCACCATCATAGTAGTTTATATTTTTATGTTCTGTTGCAAGCTTTAAAGATTAGAAAACTGATGTATTTTGTTATGCTTATTTAGGGGCAGTTTCATGTCAAGCTTCTGGCCAACTGAGGTTCCACTTATGCTTCTTACACAGTTTGTTTTCCCTATGATACTAGGTATAAGTTCCTATGACATTTGTTTCTTTCAATTTAATCAACCCTAAAATATAAATAAATGCATTCTCTGTTGTATCTTAATTCAGTCTGTTCTGGAGTACTTAGATCTTACAGTCAGTGTATGTATGGTAAGGAGAGCCAGTTGTATCCAAAGTATCTGAAAGTGATTAGTAGCAAAAACTGAAGGGAAAAATATTAGAGTTGGTAAGAGCATGAAAATGAGTCCATCCTGGGCTAAAAGTTTCCAGAATGCAGTAACTGAGAATTCACTTTCAGTAAAAGGCTGTTTCTCTTATTCAATTTCTTGATCTATTTGGTATCCAGAACATGTAGGAATAAGTTCTACAAAGTTACCTTGCACCTTGTGAAAAAACCTGCTCATTTTCTTTAAAACTGATATTTGGCAATTCAGTTTGCTCACCTTAGTTTTTATAAGAAAAGGGACAATTCCTTATTTGCAACTGCGTGTCATTCATGACTTTATATTGAACACATTTTTTCAAGTTTAAAATCTTATTTGGTCTTCTATGCCTCTGATCTCTTGTAGCCAGAACATTTTCTGCTTCCACTATTGCTTCACCTTCTTGAGAAGGTTTGACCTGAACTATGAACAATGTTCAAGTGACACCATGGATTTATGTACTGGCATAATTACATTTTCTGTTTTGTTTTCATTTCCATTCCTAATATTTCTTAGCTGATCTTTTTTTTGCATATTGACAGACTTTATCTCCTTTTTGACAAAGCCATGCCATTTCTACTACATTCAGGGAAGTACACATTGCACAGCATATCTAAAACATAAGTAGCTTTCCAGAGTAGCAGCTTATCCTCACATCATAACACTCAAGTCCCAGTAACATCTGCTGTACACACTTGGGTGCACTCGGCTGTGGTTTCTTCATGATGCTTTTTAACAACCTGTAATCTGCCTGCACAAATATCCTGTGCCCAAAGGTGAGGAAAATAGAATTATTCCATTTTGAAGAATGCAACCAGAAGCTACTTTCCTGAACATATCTGTCCTTGTTTGCATCTAGAAAATGCTATCATCTCTATTATTCTAAATGCTGCTCTTCAAAGTCCTTAAAAAGCAGTACAGTATGATTACACTGTAGTAACTGCATTGGATTACAGTACTTCAGGATCAGTGACCCACATATGAATTTCATTACTTTATTAAATATTAGTTCCTGCTTTCCAGTTATTCCGGTGCTGCATCCTTTTTGTGTTACTTGAATATTCTGAGGCTTTTGATTGATTTTTGTAAAGTAAATTGCTGGCCTTCCCTTATATCCTATGGCCTGGATATATTTGTAATGGCTTTCTGGCTCTCAGTAACTCAAAAGAGTTTTTCAGAATCAAAAGATATCTGAAGAAGAAGGTAGTACGTCTTTTCAGCTTCAGTTTGAC
>VYZW01053970.1:0-22745 GCA_013401315.1 Balaeniceps rex | reverse complement strand
TGTTGTTATAAAGCACTTTCAGTCACTACTGCCTTGCTCATTTGGCAGGACAGGTTCTGTCTGTTAATTAACACCTCACTCCTTTCTTCCCCTTAATTCCCATTTGAAACCAATTGAAAGCTTTTCTAGTGGCATTTATTGCTGTTTGATGATTCAGTACTTTTCAGGCCTCTTTCAGGTTCTCTGCTATGCCAACATTGTTCTGGGCTTTATCAATACAAAGCTGTACAGCTGAAAAAGTGGGGTGTGTTCATTCTAGTTTCTGCAAACAGTTTAGTGAAAGTCACCCTTGTGGATATCTGGTTTGTGAGCAGTACTGAATATTTTAGGGGAAAAAAATAGGTAAATCTGATAAATAAATAACTAGAATGTCAGATTATTTGTACAGCTTTAGCCAGCCTGCCATGAGTCATGGGGCTCTACTAAGTAGAGTTACTTGTTTTTCTCTAAGACTATGGCAAATGTACCATGATGTCAGCCTGCTGGAATGCCTTAGTAAGAGCTTCCTTCCTCTGAATACTGGTAGGAGCCATGGAAGAACTTCCATCCATGAGTCAAAGCAAAAGGCTGAAGGATATAAAAAAGAATTGCCAGCTTTGGCGCACTGTTATAAAACAGTCCCCTTTTTATACACAAGGTACCTCCTTGAGCTCCTCTTCTGCAAGCCCTCTGAAAAGAAACATCGGAAGTTTTAGGACTGAGTCCTTTGATTTTTTTTGTTTTTCCTGTTGTTCCTTGTGACCATAATAATAAGGCGGTCTTCTGCAACTCAGAAAGACCCCAGCAGAGACCATAAAACTACCTTTTTTATATTCTTCTCATGCTATGAATTATTTAAAATGATTCAGTGCAGTTTCAAGTTTGAAATACATATCTGCGCTCTGGTTTGAAAACGTACTCATATTAGGTGTTGCCAGTACTGGCTTATATCTTGTTGCTGGAAAGGACTTAACATATTTCAGTGTTATTTTATGTAGGCATCCGAGATGTTTCAAAATGGAGTGAGAAGGTCAAGAAACCACTGGAAGAGATGTATGGACATAACTACTNGCTTTTACAATGCTAAACTGAAGCAATTATAGTAGCAGACAGTTCTGGATAAAAAAAAAAAATCTAGCAGTACTCCAGGCAGCCAGTAAAGGAAGGACTCTGCATATGGCATTAAAAGCTGGGTCTGACTCACACTCATGAATAAAGCAATTACTTTGTAGATGATTCACAGAACCAGCAAGGTGCAGGAGGAAAATGCATTTATGGGAAGCTGATGAGTCCCTCCTCTTGTTCTGCCACAAAACTCCATTATTAAATCATTGCTTTTGTGCAGACTGGACAGGAGGGATTCTGCTCAAGTTTTTTTCTCCTCTCCCCTCTCAGTGTTGTAGAATTACCTCTTGGTGACATTGTTAAGATATCCCAAAAGTGAGGTGTGTTCATTCTAGTTTCTGGGAACAGGAGCTGAAGCACTATTTCAAAACTAGTAGCATATAATGAGTTAAAAAAGAAGGAAGTTCAGATTTTGGGAACTCGGAATTAACAAAACACATTTAAAAAACACTATTGACACAGCTTAGGTGTTTCAAATCCAAAAAGAATAGTTAAACTAGACAATATAATAATTATTAAATGCTTATCTCTGAAGATTTCTGCAATTACTCTACATAGACTTTTGCAACCAAGGACACAATGAATAATAACCTGCAGTTCTGTTTTAATTCAGAGGAAAATTGTTTTTAATTTGCCTAAAGCAGAAATACATAGTACATAAAACAAGGATTCTGTAATTCTCTTATATACATTTTCCTGTAGCTCTCATAATGAAAGATAGGAGGTGACATACATTAACAGGCAGCAGGAACTACAAGGAAAATATTCTTTCATTTTGTATTTTTCCCATAAAGTTTTGCACAGGATCAGCAACATGGTACTAGAATTTCTCCCAGTAGAGAGATGTAACAAATTATGATCTGATTTTATTTTACCCTTTCTAGAATGCATCTCCTTAAAACTAATTTATTCTTAAGTCCAAAGCCCAGGCTGCTGAAGCTCTGGCTGTGACATCCTTTTACTGCATGCACACGCCTCAAACACTATGAGATGGAGTGACTGTGAAAAGAAGCCACCTGGAGACATGTAACAAGGAGCTGAATTACCTAGGTGCTGTAACTGGGTCAGATATTGGGTGAAGCCTAACGTTTGCTAAAAAAGATGAGCAACCATCAGACTGCAATTTTTTTTCCAGGAGTAGCTCAGGGAGGGCAACTTCAAACACAAGCATGCCTCCTTTGAATTAAACACACTGCACAAAAGGTTATTAATGGCAAATACAAGAAAAGCGGTT
Source organism: Balaeniceps rex (assembly GCA_013401315.1). NCBI lineage: Eukaryota > Metazoa > Chordata > Aves > Pelecaniformes > Balaenicipitidae > Balaeniceps > Balaeniceps rex. Next base: position 20,407 of record VYZW01053970.1, on the reverse strand, counting down.
AATAAAATCCATCAGAGACAAAAAGAGGACAGCGAAACCTCTGTTAGTCAAATAAACCTCAAGCTCTTTTTAAGAAATAAGATTATTTGCCCTAAATGAGACAGCTTTTAGTGTGAAAAGCTACAAGAAATGAATTTTTAGAAGGTGCCCACACTTAATGAAACTGAATAAGCTGCATAAAGCTGCAAAATTCAAGATTCTTCTTGCTGTTCTGTGTTATTGGAATAAATACAATCTAGTGGTTATAGTACAAAACAGTTTTAGGACCTAGGAAATAATAGTTTGACTGCCAACTATGTCCTTAGGTAAATAACTTAAATTTACTTGTTACTTGTTCTGAAAAACAGTCAACATTTGCGCAGGTGTTTGAGGATCACAGGTGAAACATTCTAAATGAAAATATTTAAGTGGTAGAACTGCAAACGGAAACTATATAAATAACCAAACAACTGGAAAAACTCTGTGAAACAGTGTATGACTTTAGAGCTAAGGTATGAGCGTTAACAGCACAGCTGTTGGTAGTGGCAAGGAGACGACTACAAATAGGACGAAGTCAGCTCAAAGATAAATGGAACATAAAACTCATCAAGTATGTTTTGCCCACAGAATCTCTTGCGAGAGCATGGAAAATTAGGCAAAGAGTTTGGAAACTGGGTTACTATGGGATGAGGCAAAAAAAAGGGAGGGGGAGATAGAAAAGTCTTTAAGGAAAAGCACTAAAATTACTTGTAGTGAGATTAAAGACTAGTAAGCATAAAATTATTCTTGAGGTTCTGTAAGATGAATGGGCAGGCAGAATAACCTTTGGATAGTTCTAGTATAATTTGTGTTAAATGCTCATTCATTGCAGACAGCAAAGTGTTGGGAAGGTGGAACAGGCATAAGTACAACCTAAGTAATTTGTTGATAAAAGTAGAAAATCTTGTAACCTGAGACAACCAATGTAACAAAATGTAGCATAACCATGAAGGACATAAGACTCTCAAGGCTGAAAAGAGCAAAGCCAGGAAAAGAGAGGCATGTGTTTGTGTTGAACAGTCAAAGAGAGCCTGGGGGAAACATGGGACAGAAGTACTTAATTTGCTCTATCCATTAATGAAGCAAATTTCAGTGAAGTAACATTTTGGAGAAAGAAATGTTAATTAAAGTCCTGATTACACAGTTCTGTAGATTAGTTGCACGCTATCCACAAGGAGAGGCAATAGCTAGAACCCAGTGGAGTTCACAGTCCTTTACAGAAGCAATTTCAGTCTTTCATACTATTTTAAAATGAAGTGTGACCTTCATTTATTTTCTCCCTAGGTGATATCTGCCAACAGTTGCTGCCAGATATTAAATGTCCCACATTTATAATTCATGGTGAGAAAGACCCTTTGGTTCCACAAGCTCATGCAGAATACATTCATAAGCACATCAAAGGCTCTCGGTAAGTTATATGATGGAGTATTTATAAACCATTGTTGAAGATATGAAGCAGTGTTAAAAAAAAAAACTATCTGGATAAGTTGTGTCTTCCACAGAGCAAGCCATTCTAAACTTCCCTAGCAAGTTACAATGCAAACAGTGTAGCTGGACCTTTCTTGCAATATAAAGGTATAATATTTTCATAAGCCCCTTCCTAAAGTCCTCCAACAGAAACCAAGTCAAGTCCTTTTCCTACTTCATGCACAGAACCACTGCCTAACATTTATTGAAACAAGCAAATTTCTTCTCTGTTTCTCTGTTATGGCCATTGCATTCCTTTTGCTGTGAGAGACCTCATTTCTGTCCCATTAAGTAGAGCAGTGAATTTATATGTTTTGGAGACAGCTTCCCAGTTCTTAGAGAGAAGCACAGGATACCGATGTTTGCTCTGCCTTGTTGATGTGAACAACCTCCTCAAAGATTTTGTTTTTCAACTGTCCCGTGAATTTTCATTTTTTTTAAGAAAAGCAGAATGAGAAAAAATGTACAACTATGCTCAGAGATATTACTTTATAAACAAGAAAAATCTCAGGGCACCATCTGCTTTATTTGAAAACTCCAGAAATGCTGCCTATAAAAAGCGGGGATTTCACCAGCTGAGTTTTCTTCATAGATTTGCACACAAATTAAAGAGTTATATTACTACTTAGTAACAGACTGTGATGATTAACACTGGAGAAAAGAATTAGGAAAACAAAACCTTTTTTTATGAATGCAGAGTGTAGGAAACTGTTTCATTGGTGTCATCTCTGTGAAAAATTGACTGATGTATTTATCTCAAAGTCAGCCCTGCTGTTCATGGAAATGTATTATGCTGCAGGGAAGATGAGAACAAGAGACCTTCCTAACAATCACATGCAGGTGTTTCATTCCACATCTGCTAGTTAGTTACTCCCACGTGCCCTGCTCAGAACACCTATCATCCTGTTTGGTTTCACTGCACTCCAAAATGCTCTAGATGCTGACTAAGGCAAGTCATCACAAAAACTAGACAAGGATCTGATAGTTTCACTTTGGAAGACAAGCCAAGGAGGAAACAGTGTTAGACGTTGCTATCCAATAAAATGTTAAGTGGCTCTTTGCATGTCTTCATGCTGAAGTGCTCCTCCCATATTTATCAGAAATAAAATCAGACTAATGGTGTCCTCAGAAAGTAATACTTAGGTACATGGTCCCCTTCTTCCCTTGTTGCACTGGAGATGACATGTTCCATTGTGAAGCAGAAGGAAAACTTTAGATTTAGCATATTTTCAGTAACACATGCTTCTGCTATCAGCTTTTTTTGCCTTGATTTTTATCTAGTAGTAAAGTAGAAAAAGCTTTTGCTGATTGTAGTGCAGATACATTGCTTGTTTCTCTCATGGTAAAAGAGTGTGCCATCATTCTGTATTTGCATGGTATGGCTAGAGTTGGGTAGCATTACAGTGGCTTAACAGCAGTAGCTAATAGCATACACAGTGCTATAGGTTTGTGCATTTGTGTGCTGCTTGGTCCTTGAAGAAAGAGACTTAATGAAATTCAGACAGAAGTGCTGGAAGAGCTGGGTATGTTCACGCGCTATTGCTCTTCTAACCAAGACAAAACAGTACTTGTCACCACCAAAAGAAGACAGATCACCCTTGCTGTGGTGGGCCTTAGATGACATGAAGGCAACATAGCCAAGTATCAGCCAAGATGGCTTTAGCTCTGTTGAAACTGCTTAGTATGTGGTAGGATAAAATAAAGAATTTCCCACCCCCATATAAGGAAAAGAAGTGTTAGAAGTACATACCTGATGTATGGCATTTTTCCCAGACAGAAAGCAATGGCAAGTAGCATCTTAGGCTTGTCACACTCATATCAATATTACAAAAATTTAACTTTCTTCACAGATACTACTTCTGAGCTTTTGTTATAGCTGAAGAAGTCCTGACTTCCCTTTTTAGTTTAATGGATGAATGAATGGTGTTAGTTTTGGATTGTCTTTTTGCAGAAAGATTAGACAAAGTTCAAATGCTAAGTTTGGGTGGTGACAAGAAATCTACATTTCTGTAGTGTTCTCTTCAATATGGTCACTGCCCAGCACAACCACTGTTCTCTGAAAGAGGCAAAAGAGCTCAGGTACTTCACATACCTTTCAAAGATGCATCCTGCTCACATAACTTTTGGAATGTTATCTTCTTTGCAGACCACCAGAAAGGTTCCTAGAAACTGGGTCTAGGAAACACAAATTTGTTTTAAGCTTAGTTGATCCCAAAGTGGGGCAAGTAGTATGCCTGTTGCTTCAACTGTTGCTGTGGTTCACATTCTGAACAACATACATAGGGATAGTACTTAAAACAAGAGAGTTACTTCAGTTCGGTACTTGGGTAACCAAGAGCAAGGAAAAGGCAACAAATACTTTAATTGCCTATACTCACAGAAAATAATTATATTCAGTGTTTGATTTTTTTTTTCCCCTTTTAAGGTTGCTTCTGATGCCAGAAGGAAAGCATAATCTACACCTGCGTTTTGCAGAGGATTTCAACAGAAAAGTGGAAGATTTCCTACACTGACTTACACTGTAAAACAAATTAGAGGTGTTTGTCCCTGCCTTGTTTGGGAATTTTAGTTGGCTTTCCATTTTCATTCAAGTTACAGGTAGGTTTGAGTCCTGTAAGAAAGAACAGGAAAGATATTTGCATGAGAAGCATACATTTTGAGAATATGTAAGCCTCAGTGGATCAGAGCACACCAGTGTGCTGCAAGATTTCTGATGTCTTTAAACTCACTTCTTGCCACACAGGCCAAGTAGCTGTTCTGTGTCCAATACAGGTATTAAGAAAGACAGAACACATGATCTAGAATACATGCCTTTATGTGCTCTAACCATTAAAGGACAAAAACATTGTAATAACTGGGGTTCAGAACTGTTACATTGAGAAATCTGTCAAAGTTACAAGTGCTGAGAAGATAATTGGGTACACAGTTTCTAGAGAACATGCTTCACCACCACTATCGGAAGTCATTCAGTACACATGCCTGCTTTACAGAAGTTCCTTTGATACCAGGGGACTTAAGCCTCATCCTCCTCTCCTTCCTCTTCAAATTCTCCCTGCTCATCAGCAGTGGCATCCTGGTATTGCTGGTATTCAGAGACCAGATCATTCATGTTGCTCTCGGCCTCCGTGAACTCCATTTCATCCATGCCCTCACCGGTGTACCAGTGCAAGAAAGCCTTGCGCCGGAACATGGCCGTGAACTGCTCCGAGATCCTCTTGAAGAGCTCCTGAATGGCCGTGCTGTTGCCAATGAAGGTGGCGGACATCTTGAGGCCACGCGGGGGGATGTCGCAGACGGCCGTCTTCACATTGTTGGGGATCCACTCCACAAAGTAGCTGCTGTTCTTGTTCTGCACATTGAGCATCTGCTCATCCACCTCCTTCATGGACATGCGGCCCCGGAAGATGGCAGCCACCGTCAGGTAGCGCCCATGGCGGGGGTCGCAGGCAGCCATCATGTTCTTGGAGTCAAACATCTGCTGCGTCAGCTCGGGCACCGTCAGGGCTCGGTACTGCTGGCTGCCACGGCTGGTGAGAGGGGCGAAGCCCGGCATGAAGAAGTGCAGCCGGGGGAAAGGCACCATGTTGACCGCCAGCTTGCGCAGGTCGGCGTTCAGCTGGCCGGGGAAGCGAAGGCAGGTGGTCACGCCGCTCATGGTGGCCGACACCAGGTGGTTGAGGTCCCCGTACGTGGGAGTGGTCAGCTTCAGGGTGCGGAAGCAAATGTCATACAGGGCCTCGTTGTCAATGCAGTAGGTCTCGTCTGTGTTCTCCACCAGCTGGTGCACAGAGAGGGTGGCATTATAGGGCTCCACCACCGTGTCCGACACCTTGGGGGAGGGCATGACGCTGAAGGTGTTCATGATGCGGTCGGGGTACTCTTCCCGGATCTTGCTGATGAGGAGGGTGCCCATCCCAGAGCCCGTGCCGCCCCCCAACGAGTGGGTCAACTGGAAGCCCTGGAGGCAGTCACAGCTCTCTGACTCCTTCCTCACCACATCCAGGACAGAGTCCACCAGCTCAGCACCTTCTGTGTAGTGCCCCTTGGCCCAGTTGTTGCCAGCCCCGCTCTGGCCTAGAAGGCAGACCAGAAACGAGGTGCAGTGTTAGTACCCCGGGGAGGAACAGAGATGATCCTGCTCCTCCTGCCCCACAGGGTTCACCCCTCACTCCCACCCCCACTGCACTGTTGGCATTCAGGTCCCCCAGGCCACTTGCATGCTCGCTCCGAGCCTTTTCCGTGCACAGAGCTCTCGCTTTGGGACTCCTCCATCCCACACTCACCAAAGACAAAGTTGTCAGGCCGGAAGATCTGTCCAAAGGGGCCAGAGCGCACAGAGTCCATTGTGCCGGGCTCCAGGTCCACCAGGATGGCACGGGGGACATATTTGTTACCTGTGGGAGGAACCAGCACCGGTGTTACAGCCCTGCAGCCAGCGTCACAGGAGCCCTGCTGGGCTCCCTTCCTCCCCCCCGCATTTCACTGGAGAGACAAACTGTCTCGATCAAGACTGCCATGTTATCAGAGCCACTCTGAGAACAAAGCTCTCTTAAGAGGCATCACTAGCAGATGACAGCTCTTGTTCAGGGATTTTTCCAGCCTCAATGAGCTGGCATGTCTGCCCCACTTATTTAAGGACATCTGAGGAAGCAGACACCCTTACCAGCAGCTTCATTGTAGTAGACGTTGATCCTCTCCAGCTGCAGGTCGCTGTCCCCATGGTAGCTGCCCGTGGGGTCAATGCCATGCTCATCACTGATGACCTCCCAGAACTAGAAATTTTTAGGAAAGGGCAATTATTAACCACAGCTGGCCAGTGCCAATCTGTGCATGCCATGGCCCTGACCACTCCCTCGCATGGCAGGGTAGCTGCCCAGGAGGAAGGTGAGTCAGTGCAGAAGGGCTTCCCTGGCCACAGCAGCTGAATTAGCAGAGGGCAGACAGGCAACTGGAGCACCGAAGTGCAAGTTAATTATTTTATAGCTTGTATCCAAAGGATGACAGCACCCGGGTATCTCAGTTTGGTGGTCTCCCATTGTCTAGCAGCGGCTTGGCTTAAGACCCTCTAGCCTCTCCAAGAAGATGGCAGCACCTCCAACACCCTCGGGGGGTTATCCGTGGCACCGAAACACCTCTCGTTCCCTCCCTCAGGACCCGGCGCCGTGGCTGCAGAGGGGCGAGGCAGCGGGAGCTCGCCGCGGACGCCTGCGGGAAGGCAGGGCAGCGGACTGGAGCCCGGGCGCATCCCAGCCAGCTCCCAGCCCCGCGGCAGCTCAGACCGCACAGGAAAGGGTGCACGGGAGCAGGAGCCGCGATACCTTGGCTTCGCACGCCCCGGGCCGCTTTTCGTTTCGGGAGGGGGCTGCGCCCTACCCGCGGGGTGCGACTCTGGCCCCCCGCACCGGGAAGCGCCCCCCCGCTCCCCTGCCCTCCCCTACCTTGGCGCCGATCTGGTTGCCGCACTGCCCGGCCTGGATATGCACGATCTCACGCATGCTGCCGCTGTCCCACGCTGCCCCGCCGCCGCCGCTGCTACTGCTGCCGACACTCCCTGCTCCCGCACTCGCCGCTGCAGCGGCCGCGCCCCGCCCCGCCCCTTAAATCGGGCGCCGCGCCCCGCCCCGCCGGTGACGTCATGCGGGAACGGCGCGGAGCCAATGGGCGCGCGGGGGCGGGGCGGGGCTGCGGCATTGTCCCCCGCAGCGGGGGGCGGGGAGGGGCCCGGGTCCGGAGGGGTCCGGGTGCAGGTCCGGACCGGGGTCCGGGCCCCTCCGCAGGCAGAGCGCGGCTGGCTTGAGGCGCTGGAGGAACCTCGCCTTCAGCCGGTGGGAAAAAGGCCGGAATCGGACAAGGCGTGGCGTGTCTTGGGGCTGAAAAAGTGAAAAAAAAACCCCAACCCAAAACCACAAAAAACAAACAAAAAACCAAAACACAACCCCCCTAACTCCTCTTTGCACACCTGTTGGAGCTCGTCCCCTTACTTTCTCCTCTTCCTCTGCTGCACCGCAGCAGCAAAGCATGCGCTGCTGTGTTTTATTAGCACCCTCAAGCCTGTTATTTCTAGCTCAGGCCTGCTTAATCATGCTTTGATACGTTTTAAGCACAAGAATCATCTTGCCATAGCTCAGGCACCTGAAACAAGCGGGGACTGGGTGGCAATGATAGAGCCCGCAGCCGCTTTCAAGCGGCGCAACCCTCCTTTAGATAGTGCTGCCAAACCTTACCTGTGGGGCTCTAATTTCAGGAACACAGAGGGCTGGCATGAAACTTTCCGCTCCTACTAAAGAATGGCTTTCTCTGGGAGTGGTCTGGCGGTGATAGCAGTTTGAACACCCGTAAGAATGGCATATCTTTTTTTCTATAAGTGAAGTTACCAGACACCTGCCATGCACCTCATTTTGGAAGATTTTGGAAGATTTTGGATCCTCCTCATAGCATCTCCACTTGTTCCCTCATAGAAATAAACTGAGCTAAGTACATGGCGGATGGCTGAGGGAGGAGGAACGGTTCAAGAACAACAGTGAGAACAATATGTTTGAACCAACTGAGTTACACACCTGTATCTGCACGGCTGCCGAGGAGAATATCCAAAATGAATTTCAGCAGGGTCTGTAATGGGTTGTGCATAAACCATTGAACTCAACTATAAAACGTTAATCAATTCACAGCTGTGAATTTTTCAGTAGTGAAAGTATCTTTGCCATGCAGCCGGCCAGCCTAGCGAGGACAGCTTTACACTAGGACCAGGGAAGGGAGATGACAACCCACAACCAAATGAGGAAATGGTGGAGCGGGTTGGTAAAGAGTATGCAAAACGATGTCGCTAGGATTCAGCACAATGGAGCTGGAGGGGGGTTGATCTCAAGCACAATATGGAAGTGCCGAGGGGACAGCATGGTAGGGAAAGCTCTCGCAATTTTCCCGGGGAATCTGCAGGCTTGGGTGCCTCTCTGAAGTGCCTCTACACTAACGCATGCAGCATGGACAATAAACGTGATAAGTTAGAGATCTGCGTGCAGTTGCAGGCCTATGGACTCACTGGGATCACAGAGACATGGTGGGATAACTCACACAACTGGAGTGCTGTGATGGAGGGATGCAGGCCCTTTAGGAAGGACAGCCTGGGAAGGCAAGGAAGAGGAGTTGCCCTTTGTGTGAGAGAGCAGCAGAAACACACAGAGCTCTGCCTGGGGATGAATGATGAGCCAGCTGAGATCTAAAGGGTCAGGATTACTGGGCAAACCCCTGTATGCTATGTTGTGGTGGGTGTCTGCGAAAAACCTCCTGATCAGGAAGAGAAGTAAATAAGACCTTCAGACAACAGGAAGAAGTCTCATGTTCACGGGCCCTAGTCCTCAAGGGGGACTTCAAGCTCCCCAATATCTGCCGTAGAGAAAACACAGCAGGGTACAAGCAATCCAGGAGTTTTGTGGAGTGCATTGGTGATGACTTCCTGACAGAGATGATCAAAGAGTCCAAAAGGGAGACACTCTGCTGGACCTGATACTTAGAAGCAAGGAAGAAGTGGTCAGGGTCGTGAAGGCTAGGGACAGCCCTGGCTGCAGTGACTGTGAGGTGGTGGAGTTCAGGATCCTGATAGAAGGGAACAAGGCAAATTGCAGGATCACAGCTCCTGGTCTTCAGGAGAGCAGACTTCAGCCTCTCCAGGTATCTGTCTGGGAGAATCCTATGGGAGATGGCCCTGGAGAGAAGAAGAGTCCAGGAGAGCTAGTTGACTTCCAGGGATCACCTCCTCCAGCCTCAAGAAAGGTCCATACCAACAAGCAGGAAATCAAGCAAAGGTGGCAGGAGGCCTGTATGGATGAACAAGGAGCTCCTCAGTAAACACAAACATAAAAAGGAAGCATTCAGGAGGTAGAAGTAGAGTCAGGTGATCCAGGAGCAACATACAGAGTTACTGTCCTAGTGTGCAGGGTTGTTAGGAAAGTCAAAGCAAAGGATGTGAAGCACAGTGAGAAGGACTTCTACAGGTCCATCTGCTGCAAAAGGAATTCTAGGGAAAAATATGGACCCACTACTGAATATGGCAGGGGACATATTCAGTGACAAAAGGACATGGAAAAAGCTGAGGTACTCGGTGTCTTCTTCACCTTGTTTTTCACTATTAAGATTTACCCTTAGGAATCACAAGGTTTTGAGACCTGTTGGGAAGTCTGGAGCAATGAAGACTTACTCTTGGTAGAGGAAGATCCGTTTGGGGAACATTTAAATAAATTCAACATACAAAAGTCCATGGTTCTTGATGAGATGCACCCCTGAGTAATGAGGGAGCTGGCAGATATCGTTGCGAGGACACTCTTGATAATCTTTGAGAGGTCAAGCCAATCTGGGAGGTTCTCAAGGACTGGGGGAAAAAAAACCCAAAAAGGTTGTCACTGCTAATTTCAAGAAAGGCAAGAAGGGGGATCCAAGGAGCCAGCAAGCTTCACCTCAATTCCTAGAAAGATGATGGAATGAATTCTTCTGAAAACCGTTTCCAAGCGTATTAAGGTCAAGAAGGTGACTGGGAATAGTCACCATGGATTTACGAAGGGGCAATCATGCCTGACGAACTTGATAGCCTCCTGCAACAAAGTGACTGGCTTGGTAGATGCGGGAAGAACAGTTAACATTGTTTATTTTGTGGAGGCTTTTGAACTGTCTCCTGTAACATCCCCATAAGCAAAATGATGAGGTATCACCTAGATAAATGGATAGTGAGATGGAGTGAAAACTGGCTGAACTGCCAGTATGAAGGGCTTGAGATCAGCAACACAAAGTTCAGAAGCCAGCCACTGGTGCTGTACCCCAGTGATTGATGCTGGGGCCAACACTATTTAACATCTTCATTAGTGATTAATATGGTAAGAGAATGCACCCTCAGCAAGTTTTGTTGATGATACCAAACTGTGGGGAGTGGCTGATAGGCCAGAGCATTGTGCTGCCATCCAGAGGGACCTCGACAGGCTGGAGAAATTGGCTGGCAGGAACCTCATGCAGTTCAACGAGGGGAAGTGCAAAGCCCTGTGCCTGGGGAGGAACATTTCCAGGCACCAGTACAGGCTGGAGGCCACCCAGATGGAAAGCAGCTTGGCAGAAAAGGACCTGGAGGGCCTGGTGGACACAAAGTTGACCATGAGTCAGCAATGTGCCCTTGCAGCAAGGGTGTCCAACAGCATCCTGGGCTGTATTAGGAAGAGCATTACCAGCAAGGTTGAGAAAGAGGATCAGTTGTGGTGAGACACATCTGGAGTTTTGCATCTGATTCTGGGCTCCCCAGTACAAGAGAGAGATGGACATACTGGAGCAAGTCCAATGAAGGGCCACGAAGGTGGTTAAGGAACTGGAGCATCTGTCATATGCTGGAGAGGCTGAGAGCTGGGACTGATTGTCTTGGAGAAAGCTCAGGGGAATCTTATCTGTGTATGTAAATACTTGATGGGAAGGAGTAAAGATGGAGCCAGGCTCTTCTCAGTGGTGCCCAGTGACAGGATCAGAGGCAATGGGCACAAACCGAAGTACAAGAAATTCCATCTAAACATAAGAAAAAAACTTCTTTGCTCTGACACAGGTTGCCCAGAGAGGTTGTGGAGTCTCCATTCTTGAAGATATTCAAAACCCGAGTGGACACAACCTTGATCAACCTGCTCTAGCTGACCCTCCCAGGCTGAGTAAAGGACCGGACTAGAGGATCTCCAGAGGTCCCATTGAACCTCAACATTTCTGTGATTCTGTGAAAAGGAGAGAAAGTAGCGGGAGGCTGTGTGTGACCAGCAACACCAGATTGACAGTTTGTAGATCTCGGTGCCACAGTACACTATAACATTCAACGGCAATTATAACAGCTACAAAACCAGCAGATTTTTGCAAAGGTGAGGTAATAATTAATGTGGTAAATCATTACCACTATCAAGAAGAAAGGTAATTGCAGCCAGAATGGACAGGGTTGTTTATGTATTACTCAGGTTAGCTGTGCTTAACACAATATAAATCGATGCATAATGTCACCAGTTTCACTCAATTTTTTTGTCCGCGGCAGGAAATACTAGTGGCTAAAGAAGTACCATATCTTTGCCTGGCATTTGGCTGCTGTGACCTTGGAATAATACTTTGGCCATATTTGCAACAGTGGCTCTCAGTTTGCTTCAGTGAATTGACTTGCTTATGAACTGTGGCTCTTTTTCTCCCCTAGTGCGGAAACCTCAGCTGCTGGGAAGTGTCATGAGCGTGGAATGACTCAAGCTCTGCAACACGTAGAATTACACGTGGCATTATTACACGTGGCTTTTGCAATCACAAAATATCCAGAATTGTGCTGGCTGTTATCAGTATTTTCCTTTGACACATTTCTGCAATACTTAATCCCAGGCAGTCTTTGTTATTGCTCACACAACTCGTGCATATACATTTCTACTTGCTATAGGCATAACCCACCCTTTTGGGCAGCAGTAGGCCGTTACATCTTCTCACTACGGGTGGAATTGCGACGCGACTGCATCTCTAGCATCTCTGTGGGATCCACACAAGAATTGAAGAGCTTTTTGGGTGCCAAAGTATTCCTGGCAATCTACAAAGGACCAGCTTGAAGCATTCTCACTCCCCTCCTGAAGACACCTGGACACTCCTTGCCATGCCTTCTTCCCGCATGCACACAGTGGCTTCCTAGGGCCTTACAGTAACTCCATTAAGGATTTTGATTTTCTATTAGGAAACTGTCTAATTCTTAAATGCTATAGTACTGGTCTCTTTGTAGAGACCAGTTTTTTGGGGGTATAGCTTCAGGTTTTAAAACAGAGTACTTAAAGGGAGGTACATGTTTATGTGTCTAATAAGTGCCCTCATCTACAGCAGTGCTGAGCTTCCATGAACAAACAGTGAAGCAAATTAAATGTCAATTACTTAAATGTCAATTCAGAATCCTACATTTTGGCAGACACTTAACAGACATTTGCCACCAGTGCTATTTAAATAGCTGTGGGAGTTCCCTATTATATTTTTTAGCATAGCTCCATAAATTCTAAACGTTCAGACTTACAAATGAGTCAAAAATCTCCCATTCACACAAAGGCAGTGGTTGTGCCCAGGAACGCCCATGTGGGCCTCTGCAGCTGAACCTCTGCCGGCAGCACCGCAGCCTGCTCCCTGCCTGCATCACACCCTACCTTCCCAGTTACCAAGGCAACAGCGGAGCCCGGGCGATGGATGCACAAGGGAGGCAACAGGGATCCCACAACATTTTCATGCCTGTCCGTAATTTCCCATTGTTCTAAAAAGAATCGCAAATCTACAAATGTGAAAGCTGCTCAAGCATACAAAATGTCTGCTTGTGGCTTTATTCTCACTTATTTGTGATGGGTGACGTCAGGTATTGCTCAGGCATGTATATCAGAGGCTACATGACTTTTTGAGTCTTTCTGTTGGTATTTGAATGAGCAGGCTCTGTTCGTTAGCTTATTCTTTGCCTTCTACCTGATAACTGCGATATTCCCACCTGATGAGGACTGTCGGAGTTCAGCTATGGAACCTGATGCTTAATCGCTTGCAATATGCATTAAGATAGAAGACTATTTCTGCCAGCAAGAAGATGGAATAATCATGAAGGTACTTTTAATTCTAGCAATAAAATACCAAAAGGAAAATCTGTTTTTATTTCACAATTACAACCCACTGCAGGCACTAGAAGCAATTAAATACTACAATGCTGAGCATGCTTTTATGAATGAGCAAAAGCAATTTCATTGTAGAGTCCTCTGTACTTGTGTTTATTGTACCTGGGGGTTTTGTGTGTTTGGCCAAAAACAAAAGAGGAGAGAGGATGAGCATGTGAGAACATCACGTTACAGAGCAATTTAGGGCACCATCAATTCTAAAATGACCCATGCTCCATTTGAGGGAAGAGCTGTTTCCTCATGAACCTAATGTTTCTTCCATACCCTATGGTTTCTCTTGTGAACTTAGATTATAATCTCTGCGAGTCAGGAATTTCTGTGAATGTGGTTGTACAAGACACAGCAAACAGAACCCCACTCATCTGTCTTCCAAAGCTACCATAATAAACACGATCACATGTCGCAAAAAGACTCCAGAAAGGGAAAAATATGTTGATCATCAGGCAGTGATTTACTGAGAAGAAAGGCAAAACAATGCAGCCTCTCATTATTTCCGCTTGGCACACCAGATGTGATGGGTAGCAGCCAGATGGCTCCTGCCCCCATCCAGGCTGCATTTACCTTTTAAGATCGCTCAGTAGATGAAATACGTCTGCTATCTCAACGAACTGGGTCCTCCAGTCAAGAGATGACTAAGGTTCCAGCATCAATATAAATGAAATGCTGATATCACCTTTTCCAGGGTAGCTTATTTCCTGCACGTCATCGAGAACAAGGCACAGAGAGCGACTTTGATCTGCTGGTCACCATTTCTCTTGTTCCTTAGCCTCCTTGCTTTATCTTGCAACCTGATAGTTACTTGTAACTAAAACTGACACCGAGCAAACTCTAAACTTCATCTTGTGATGTCTGCCAAGAGATGCAGTAGTTTGTGGTGGGATTCAATGTACAGTGTTTAAAATCGCCTGGGTTCCCCGTGGGAGAGTTGAGGGCGCCGTTGCGCTAGGTGGCTGAATTGACCGAACATCTTGCTCTGCTCTCTCCTGCTTCCAGCTGCCTGCCTTTCCTCCTCCTTTGCACCAGTTCTCTCTCTGGCACACTCCCTAATCCAAGAAAAAGCTTCTTCCCCACCCCCAGTTTACTGTCCCTAACTGTGGAGATGCGGGAGCTGAACTGACTGGTAGAGGGGTCAGACATGCCCTGGAGCTGCCTAGAGGAAATAATACAAAGGTGACACCTGAAGCAGGGCAAGGGGAAGAGCACCATCCCTTTTAGCTGCTGGAGGGTATTGAGCGAGCCCAGCCCATGGAGTTACCCACTTCTGCAAGTGGCAGTTTTCTCAAGGCCCTGGAAATCTCTAACCCAGGCTTGCTCTTTCTCCCTGCCTCCTAGTGTGGAGCTGGAATCATAGCTGGAATTTCCAAAAACCAGCCATACAATTAATTTATTAATTACAAGACCAGCATTACGCGGGATGCAGAGAAGCAGACTGTAAGAAGTCAATGCTTGAGTTTCATTTAATGTTTGTAAAGCTTGCTGTGAGACCATTTGAATTCTGCTTGAAAATCCTGTTTAATTATTCACTATGAAGGCAGGCAGTATCTTTCTATCACATTCATGGACAATGTGGAAACATTTTTCAGTGCAAAACAACAGAGAACTGTTTACTGAACAAGCTACACAACCTCTGCCAGGGTAGCCATTTCATCCTCTGGAGCAAGCGTTTTCACATTCTGCTTAAGCTGGATTATTATTAACATTTCAGCTTGCAATGATAGAGGCATTCTTGCCAAAAAGAAAAGAAAATATGCCTTAAACTTACCAAGGAAGCCAAGTGAGAAAAAGAATCTGATTATAAAAGATGACATATGGATAAATTGAGACCAGTTAGAAAATCTCTACCATACAAGAATCAAACGTTAATAAACAGGAATTCAACAAAGCTAACTTGATTTCCTCCCTTAAGAGTGGAATTCTGCCCGTAAGGGAAAAATGACTTTGAGTGGAGAGGACAGAATGACCTACTCTTAAATGATTTCTTTTTTGCTTAGATACTGTAAATAGATAGCCTTCTTATACACACACTTCAGAAAGACACAATTTTTCTTTCTGGCAGATTCACAAATAAAATACTTGAAATAGGATTGAAGCTAGGAGCAGGGAAACAGTTCGATTCTTGTTCAGCTGCTTGGGGGTTGGAAAGAGTTGTCACCTGCACTGTGTCCTTTACCAGCAGAATGGTTTGGGGGGGAGGGGGGGTCTTTCACAGCACTCCCCAATACCCTCCCTGTGCCTCGGATTCAAATGCTCAGAAGGCTCCAGATGGACGAGTGTCCAGTAGAGTCAGGGCCAAGTAATGTCTTCCTCCAAAATGAACCATGGCCTCAGGCACTTCCCTGTGACCAAATGCTTCCATTTTGAATTTGCACATAGGCAAGCTAAAGATAACAACCATCTAAAATGGAAGTATCTGAGATCCCATAGTCTGCTCTTTCCCATCTTAATAAATAACAAACAGACCAGGACAGGTGATTGCTGGAGTATCAAAAGGCAGGTGCTTAGCACGAATGGACTTTAGATTGCAAGGGGGAAAATTCTCAAAAAAATTTTTTTTTGTCACATATGAGACTAGCTCCTAATACTTATTTATAAAGGTTTATTTTGAGTTGAAGAAAGGGGGAAAAAATAACCTTACTTGGATTACCTCAGGCACATATAACACATCAAAAGAGCACGAGCTTTGTTCTGTGGAACCATAGAAGCAGCTGAAAAATACATGGGAAGGGGATTATGAGAAATGAGAAAATGGTGCCTCCCCTACAATGAGCAGGTTCAGGGGAACAGCATTACTTACAGCTCCTAGGCAGGCTACCACATCTGAACGGTCCTTAAGTACACATTCATTATGCTTTAACATGAAACGGCAAAGCAGAAAAACATCCCTTGGGAGGAAGGGTGTGTACCAAATATAGGGGGTAGTCACATGTTTTCTCCAGGGAGGATTTTGTCTCCTCATAGCTTTAGCAAACAAAAATATTAGGCCTCATTAGACAGAAAGCAATAACTGAGGCACCTCCCACTGCAAAGCAGAATTTAATATAGTTTAACAGCGCTTCTTAAAAAAATGTAGTAAGACAATGAGGTGTGGGTTGCTTCTTTTTTTTTTTTTTTTTAAAGTGATTTCAATGGAACAACCATGAAACTTGCCCTACTCAAAGGCAGTACCAGGGTTCATCCTGATCTTACACATAACTGTCATGGGGCTTACAGGGAGAGGCAAAAGATGAAGGAAGCAAGGGGAGAACTCTTTCTGGTGTGGAGGGTATTACTAGAGGCCTCAACTCTTTCTGGCAAGGTAAGAAAACTTGTCCCTCTGGCACCGCTCTGCCACAGTCCCTCTGGGCACCAGAGCTGTGTTTTGCAGCAGTGCACTGCAGCACTGTCCCATAAGGATTGCATCAGTCCATCACAGTTTCTTTAAGCACATATTTGCACAGATACCTAGAAGGACCTGCTAGCACTATACTCTTTTGAAGTATGCAGCATGTGATAATATCATCCATGAGCAGATTTCCCTGCACAGAAGATTAGGGTTTTTTCCCCAGTTTTGCAGAGAATTGGCTGGAGAAGAGACCAAATATCTGGATTCCCTTCTTTCTCCAGGTTATAAATCCTATTGCTACTTTGGTTTACTGTGTTCTTCACCTGATACCTTCTGGAAAGATACACCTGTCAACAGGACGGGCGTCAGGTTTGATTCTTAGATTATCACATCACTGGGACTGTTGTATGTTTGACGCAACCCGATTTCTGATGTATATAGGTACCTCACCTATGTTGGGAACAGGAGAATTGTTATTGCTCCCACTTGACAGATTGGAAAACATCTGTTGGAAAACAGATGTAGGCCTACATTCTCAACAGATACTTAAGTGTTTTGAAGAACCAGACCACATATTGGACTATTCTTCCACAACACTGTTGGTACAATGGCTCAGACTGAGGTCCTAGAACTAAACAGGGAAAGGAAATTAGGAGAGATGGCATCTCAGTGCTGCCACACCTCATTCCGTTTCTATTTAAATTAAGCCTACACAGCACCTAGCTGCTTTTACAACCTTATTTAGCTTTACCATCTTGCATCTACCAGCAGACAAACATTGTTTGAGTTGTTTGCCTTGGTCAAGACATTCTACTAATGTACTTAAAAATGCCACACATTAAACAAAGGGAACAAAAAAAGAGATTGTTCCCTTCCCCAACACCATCAGCTCTAATTGTCAACAGAGGAGAATGCTTCCCTGCAGGCCACCATTGATATGTTGAAACAAAAATATATTGTTTGGTATTATTAACTTCTATCTCAACACCCATGAGTCATTGTAAGTGGCTTAAACTGCATACCACTAAGCCTGTACTATCTATCTTCATTTTCTTCCAGACAGGATGCCTCATGCAAGACCTTTAGCCTTAGGGGTGTTGTTCATCACATGGACAAATACAAATCAACACCCAATAGAAGTTAAGGCAGTAAGATTACCTAATCTGAAATCCTTTCAGTGGTTCTACTTTCTCTGTGAAACAGAAAAAGTGCAACCATGATTACTTGAAGACATCTGTTTGTTGTTTGGCATACAGCAGCCAGTATCCAGTTTTTATAGTGAATAGTCTCCTGGGTGATAGATACAGCTAAAGCTCAAAGATCCAACCAAAAAAATGGTATTGCAGCCCCCAGGCCCAGTATGAGACTCATCTTCCCTTATTGTCAACTTACTCTTCCTACCAAGGAGTTTTGAACCTCCCCTCTAAATCTTCCAGTATCCCCTTTTCCTGTATTTCCCTCAACTCCTACTGAAATGATGGTTTTATTTTTTTTTTAATGAATATGACTGGCAAATAAGCTGTGTAGGATTTATGAAAGAACATGTTTCTGTCTAGAGTATCTCTATTTATGGCTTCTCTTCCTCTAGAAAAAACAGAATACAAACAATAGCAAGCAGTGTAGGATGGTACCCTACTTTCTAGTAAGGGAGTTGTACTGAAATGTGTTGCTTGGGTAGCTATATTTAAGGGTTAGCTAGAGACAGAGTGTAATTACACTAAGAATTAGAAGCTAGACATGCTGAACACTAGGGAAACCTGCTACAGTCCCACAGCAGAAAGGAAGATCTTTACTATCAAAGACCAGGTTCTCATCTTTTACTTAAAGTTTGTTTAAATTCATTTGCTGGTTCCCCTTCTCAGCTTTACAAAGCAAGCTATATGATAAACAGTTTCAAGTGCAACCCAGCTAGGTAATTTCAAGGGAAGGTTACTTTGACAACCAGATAAGCTGTTATTTCCCCAAAGGGCCTGGGGCAGCATGTAGTAACTTAGTTACTAAAACAACCTCGATTTGTTTAATGCTTAATCCTAGAACTGCTCAAATGCTAAGAAATACAAGTACTATTGTGGGTATATACAGTTGTATTTGTTTACTGACAGTTCAGGCAGTTCAAGTGCTTCTCACCCCTCTTTACAGGGTGTACACCAGAAATGAAGTGCATAGATGAGAAAAAAGCTTTAGCAAGTGCCTGTTGTCCTGTACACCATCATAGGTCTCACCGTAGGATAAGGCCATCGGCAAAGGAACAGGGTACACTCAGAGCAGTCTGCAGGCAGTGGTCAATTAACAGAGCCAAAACAGGCAAGATATTAGTCATGCACAGTAGCTCCCTTTTAAGTCCTTATTCCGGCAAAGCCTTGCAAGTATTTCATTAATGGATCACAAAAGAGGCTGCACACACATGGATACCAGCTCTTTCAGAGCAGTAAGGACCACAGTAATCATAGCATTGGTAGCAGTTCTCGGAGCAACATTTTTTTCAGTACAGGAGCACTCCCCTAAGCAGTGTTTGAATGAATTAAGGACTAAGCTTACATATTGGACAGCTGCTATACTCTGTTGGGGATTTTACTCTTGTTTTGTAGGAGTAAGAAAAGTCTCATAGGCCTTATAACTACTGACAACTGCATTGTAGGCTCCCTCAGGATTCTTGCATCCTTTAAGCATATGGCAGCACAAATTGCCCCCTCCCTCACTGTAAAGCAGCCACACTTACCTTCACTCAGATGCACAACAGGGTGCTGCTGCACTGCTCTCACCTGCCTGGGTAGAAGTCCATTTGCTGCTGCAGGGACCAAGAGCATCAAACAACAACAGCCCTGTAAACCCATAACTTTGGTGTGGGAGACAGCTATTGTCAGAATATCTACCTGACTACTCCAAGATTGTAGGTATGCTCTGGGCAGCCTTTTGAGCCATGTTATCTAGAAATCTGCCCATCACTTCTTACCTCCTAAAGGGAATTGATTGCCCCGAAGAATCAATTCCTTTACAGTTAAGGGCAGCTTAGTGAGTTTTTTTGGGAAACACTCAAGAATTTTATGCCTGAAGAGAAAGCTCAGGTTCTTCATCAAGTTCAAGTTGTCTGCTAGTGCAGACGCATGCTTCTCTGCATGGACTTTTCATATTTAGAAAGGAGGGTTGGGGCAGACAGGACAGCTGAGGACCAACCCAAATCACAGGCAGCCACCCACATGCATGTACTATAGGCCCTGGAACAAGTTAAATAAGAGCTGCTGAATGGCAGTGGGGAAGCCTGCAGCTATCCTGTCAAATCAGTTTTGACAGCTTGTAATGTGGAATTCAATACCTTCTCGCTGACCTCACTACCATGTATGTCCATAAATAGGAGTTGCAGGATTCTCAAGTGCAGTGTCTTGTTTCTATTAGTATAAGGCAGCTTTCTCCCCAACAATAGATTAACTGTTAGACAGGAGTGTCTAACAGTGAACTCCCCTCCCAGTTTCCATAAATTGCTACCGTTTTAAGCTGAGCAGTTTACTCATGCTGTCAAATCCATAGCCTGAGAAATCTTGTTTTATCAAGTTAAAGCTTTCACTGAGGTTAAGGATTAAACAGAGAAGTGAAGATACAGAAAGCTACATAAGAGTTATTTTCTTAATCTAGAGAGAAATAAGGCAGAGGAGACAGTTTAGGACACAAAAAGCCTTTATGTTTGAGAAGTTAACCAATTCAACAGAAGACTCTGAAGTATTTTTGCAACTACTGTTACATTGGACAGTCAAGAATACAAAACTGCTGACAGAAGCAACAGTGGAGAGCACCAAATTAAAAAAATGCATGCTTCAGCACAACTGCACAGATTCCTCCTCTCAATGAACACTTGCCTGCTCAGACTATACTTAACTCCTACCCATTTCAACTTTACGCCTCATCCTCCTCTCCTTCCTCTTCAAATTCTCCCTGC
>VYZW01053969.1:5004-19509 GCA_013401315.1 Balaeniceps rex | reverse complement strand
AACCAGTACCATGAGCATGTCCCTGAATAGCACAGTTAATTCTTTCCATTAATGTTTTTTAAGTTCTGAAAATCAGTTCCAACCCCAAATTTATCGTGATGCTTCTCCCTTGCAATGTCTTAAAGCAGAGAGGTATTTTGATCAGATACTTACCTGCAATATTTTAATGGTGAACCAGAGAATTCACTTCCATTTGACGTTGGTTCTGAACGGTTTTCAAAGTCAGACACCAGAAATACTGATAAACTGGCATTAACATAGCCGACCATACACCTAGAGGGGAAAAAATCCTGTAGTCAGGACACAGCAAGGTTTTTCCATTAACTGTTGTACCCCAGAGGATGTTCTCCGGGTTTCATGAAATCCACAGCATAACTGTGATGCTTATTAATATTTGAAAGGGATGTTGAGGCAATAGAAAAGAAATGCTTAAGTAGGTCAGATTCAGATGGACGATAAAAGTGAAGCAATGGTAGATTTCTATGGGAGAAGAAACGGTGAAGACTGGGACTGGTTACTTTTAAAAAGAAAAGTCACCTAAAAGGTGACACAATAGAGGGAGAGAAAATAATGAGTAGCACTAGGAAGATAATCAGAATTTTCCCACTGTTACCCTCATGGTACTAGCACAAAGGGACATTAAATCAGATGGAAATCAATACACTTAAAACAGCTTTTTACAAAATATTCAGCTAATCAGATGAACTCAGTACTAAAAGATCCCAAGGTGGCTGAGCACTGGGAGGGTCAGGCAGAGTTTGGAGAACACTGAGTAGGAGAATGTACATTGCCTTATGAAGGGCTGTGGGAGTCCTTAGAAGGCTCAAGTTTGGTGTTGATAAAGCTGAGGAGAGATATGGCAAGTGTATTGTGCTGTTCACTCTGCACTGCACCAGCACAGGTAAGTCTAGGCTTGGTCCAGAGTATAATGCACAGTAAGGGTTGGGGTTTTTTTTTAAACTATGGATTTTACAGTCTTTCAGAAATTACATTTAAACACCATCTGGCTTTGTCTAACAACCTCCATACTGATTGGATTTGGAACTTAATTTAATTACAATATTTTTCTAGTATCACTGAGTGTCATATGGATCTAATACCTACAGATGTTTTTTAAAAGAAAAAAAGCACCTCTCTCATTTAAGTTATTCAATAGCAGATGTTCTTGACTCCTTAATTTGAGAAAATTCAATATTCCTGTGGATTTTTGAATATCTTCCTGCTTTTGTAACAATACTTATTAATAACAATATCCAGAATGCTGACAGAAATAGCTTTTATCCAGGTTGGCTCCTTCAAAGGATTACTATCTGATGGTTTCATCTAGAAATTCACTCAGAAAAGCAGCAGAAGTGTGAAAACACTGTACAAGAGGTTTGTGGAAGGATAAGAGCTTCCTCTGTAAGCTGAGCTACTTCCCCTATGCAGAACTAATTTCAAAGCCAGTGAGTCATATCTGAGTCTTCATAAAAATAACATTTCTAAAGGTGTTGTTCTTTCATGCACAGTGGTCCTGAAAAAATTGGTAGCAAGAAAAGTTGCTGACAGTGCTGCAATGTCCTATGGATCTTCATAATGGCACAAGCAGAGGCACACGCTCAGGAACGACTGGCACCAGACCAAACACTTTAGCCGTGAAGGGACTTTAACTCTTCATGAAAATATATGGAACACTTCCCCTGGAACTGACTAAAATGCCAAACTCCTTGCAGGACAGCAAGTTAGTAGCACTGCTAATCAGGAGCTGCCACACCAGCTGCCCTTCTGTCAGTATGATTAAACAGTATTGACAACCAAAAGATGGCAAAAAAGCAGCAACAGAAGAACTCGCTTTGTGTAGCAGGGAATAAAAATCAATCTGCCATATGTCTAAGAGCAGAATGTAAGCTCTCTGTCACTGTCTACTGTTCAGCTTGAGTTTCTCTGAACAGTAGGGTCCTTGCTAATGGAGCTGCTAGGAGATCATTTGCAAACTGTGTCTATTTGTGTTCAGCTGGATTCAATGACCCTCCCCGAGTCGAACAGCCTAGATTTTACAAGTTGCCATGTAGCAGCTATACTCGTACTTACTGGTAGTGTGCACAGGCTAATATAATCTCAGTGTTTAGCAACACTGAAAGAAAATCCACTTAGGCAGCAGGGATTCAGTTCACAAATGTCTCCTGAAAGATCTAATCTAAGGACTCTAGTTTTAGAAGAAAAGCAAATTACTTTGCTCTGTAAGTATATCTTGATTTATTAGTTGGGAATTGCTTCCTCTTGTTAGACACTACTTTTTTTCGGTAATACATGCTGAATACTACATCAGGAAAAAAAGCCTAGTGAATAGTTTAAAATGCTCATTAAATCCATAACTGATAAATATCAGCATTGCTTCAGAACGAAAAGAGGGTTATATCCACGTACACCAGCTGGGAAGTGCAGCTTGTGCAGCATACTGTTACACACACCAAATCTCTGTAGCAGCTCTGCCATGTTTTCCTTGAATTAACATCATAAATTATAGTCACTCAGCAACCCATTCTGTGAATATGCAAATCATCAATATCTATGCTTGATATCTGTTACCTAAGCACAAACAATAAATTTGGGTTAGTGGAATCAGAACATACACAGACAGTACTGCTGTATCTATTCAAGTAATAAGTGATTTTCACGCACATCTGTTTTCTCAAAGAAAAGCTTACTTTTGTCCAGCTTCTCCTTGGCCAGCACAAGGTCCATATTTGTAAGCATAAACAAGGCGAGGGATGAAATCTGATGTCACAGCTATAACAAATGCATTTGTGATAACAGAAAGAATTCCAATGCCTTCCAGGATCCCGTACCAGATTCCTGTTCAACAAGGAGAGTATGTTAGCTCCAGGAAAAACAAGAACCGAAGTGCCTGAGATACTGCATGGTCTGAAGCAGTTGTCCCCACCACCCAAGGTCTTTTTATGTAGTTTCTATCCAAGAGTCACTGAGTAAAAATAATTTTTCTTATTGAACAGCAGGACCTCAGTGGACCAGATTTCTGTTCCCACTGGGTGGGAATTTTGTTTATCCTGCAAATAATTTCAAGGAAGCCGCAAAAATGCTCATGGAGGCCTTGGCTCCACCAAGACACATAACCGTATGGGCAGTTTTAAGAAATGCTGTAAGCCTCCCTGCTTATGATCACGGCTATCCAGCCTTTGAGGAGGGTCTGCCAGGGCAGCCATGAATATATGCAATCCATGATCTGCCTGTCACAGGGTCCTTGCGTGCAGCTCACGCACAGCTGGTCAGCATGTACCTATTGGCATCAAAATCTTCATGGCATGCTAATGCTATACAATGGCACACAGCCCCTAGGCATCACCTTGGACTTTTTGTCCCATCCTTAACTGTCTGACAGATCTTGTGGTACAGGCACACAGCAACTCTGGTCATGAGGAACATCACTGAGAACCACACCAAAGGAAGGTGATTTTAATGATTTTAAAGCTGTCCCTCAAAAGTTTGCTGAATAGGGAGTGAATGAAACTTATTTTGAGAAATCACACCTGANTCCATACTGATTGGATTTGGAACTTAATTTAATTACAATATTTTTCTAGTATCACTGAGTGTCATATGGATCTAATACCTACAGATGTTTTTTAAAAGAAAAAAAGCACCTCTCTCATTTAAGTTATTCAATAGCAGATGTTCTTGACTCCTTAATTTGAGAAAATTCAATATTCCTGTGGATTTTTGAATATCTTCCTGCTTTTGTAACAATACTTATTAATAACAATATCCAGAATGCTGACAGAAATAGCTTTTATCCAGGTTGGCTCCTTCAAAGGATTACTATCTGATGGTTTCATCTAGAAATTCACTCAGAAAAGCAGCAGAAGTGTGAAAACACTGTACAAGAGGTTTGTGGAAGGATAAGAGCTTCCTCTGTAAGCTGAGCTACTTCCCCTATGCAGAACTAATTTCAAAGCCAGTGAGTCATATCTGAGTCTTCATAAAAATAACATTTCTAAAGGTGTTGTTCTTTCATGCACAGTGGTCCTGAAAAAATTGGTAGCAAGAAAAGTTGCTGACAGTGCTGCAATGTCCTATGGATCTTCATAATGGCACAAGCAGAGGCACACGCTCAGGAACGACTGGCACCAGACCAAACACTTTAGCCGTGAAGGGACTTTAACTCTTCATGAAAATATATGGAACACTTCCCCTGGAACTGACTAANAGCAGGGAATAAAAATCAATCTGCCATATGTCTAAGAGCAGAATGTAAGCTCTCTGTCACTGTCTACTGTTCAGCTTGAGTTTCTCTGAACAGTAGGGTCCTTGCTAATGGAGCTGCTAGGAGATCATTTGCAAACTGTGTCTATTTGTGTTCAGCTGGATTCAATGACCCTCCCCGAGTCGAACAGCCTAGATTTTACAAGTTGCCATGTAGCAGCTATACTCGTACTTACTGGTAGTGTGCACAGGCTAATATAATCTCAGTGTTTAGCAACACTGAAAGAAAATCCACTTAGGCAGCAGGGATTCAGTTCACAAATGTCTCCTGAAAGATCTAATCTAAGGACTCTAGTTTTAGAAGAAAAGCAAATTACTTTGCTCTGTAAGTATATCTTGATTTATTAGTTGGGAATTGCTTCCTCTTGTTAGACACTACTTTTTTTCGGTAATACATGCTGAATACTACATCAGGAAAAAAAGCCTAGTGAATAGTTTAAAATGCTCATTAAATCCATAACTGATAAATATCAGCATTGCTTCAGAACGAAAAGAGGGTTATATCCACGTACACCAGCTGGGAAGTGCAGCTTGTGCAGCATACTGTTACACACACCAAATCTCTGTAGCAGCTCTGCCATGTTTTCCTTGAATTAACATCATAAATTATAGTCACTCAGCAACCCATTCTGTGAATATGCAAATCATCAATATCTATGCTTGATATCTGTTACCTAAGCACAAACAATAAATTTGGGTTAGTGGAATCAGAACATACACAGACAGTACTGCTGTATCTATTCAAGTAATAAGTGATTTTCACGCACATCTGTTTTCTCAAAGAAAAGCTTACTTTTGTCCAGCTTCTCCTTGGCCAGCACAAGGTCCATATTTGTAAGCATAAACAAGGCGAGGGATGAAATCTGATGTCACAGCTATAACAAATGCATTTGTGATAACAGAAAGAATTCCAATGCCTTCCAGGATCCCGTACCAGATTCCTGTTCAACAAGGAGAGTATGTTAGCTCCAGGAAAAACAAGAACCGAAGTGCCTGAGATACTGCATGGTCTGAAGCAGTTGTCCCCACCACCCAAGGTCTTTTTATGTAGTTTCTATCCAAGAGTCACTGAGTAAAAATAATTTTTCTTATTGAACAGCAGGACCTCAGTGGACCAGATTTCTGTTCCCACTGGGTGGGAATTTTGTTTATCCTGCAAATAATTTCAAGGAAGCCGCAAAAATGCTCATGGAGGCCTTGGCTCCACCAAGACACATAACCGTATGGGCAGTTTTAAGAAATGCTGTAAGCCTCCCTGCTTATGATCACGGCTATCCAGCCTTTGAGGAGGGTCTGCCAGGGCAGCCATGAATATATGCAATCCATGATCTGCCTGTCACAGGGTCCTTGCGTGCAGCTCACGCACAGCTGGTCAGCATGTACCTATTGGCATCAAAATCTTCATGGCATGCTAATGCTATACAATGGCACACAGCCCCTAGGCATCACCTTGGACTTTTTGTCCCATCCTTAACTGTCTGACAGATCTTGTGGTACAGGCACACAGCAACTCTGGTCATGAGGAACATCACTGAGAACCACACCAAAGGAAGGTGATTTTAATGATTTTAAAGCTGTCCCTCAAAAGTTTGCTGAATAGGGAGTGAATGAAACTTATTTTGAGAAATCACACCTGAATCGGCCTGAAAAAAAACCCTCTATTTTTCTGTGGTTTTCTGCTCTTACTTGAAGTGGTCAATGCTTTGCCTTAAAAATAACACACACACATAACAAACACACATACAAAGAGCTCACCTATATCTTTGGCTCTTGAAGCTAAAGGTCTTCTCCACTGGGTAACAAATTTGTATGCATCAAGCCGAATTTCAATAATATTGTTAAGTAAGGCCAGAAGCGGTGCCAGTGGAAAAGCTGCCACAAAAATGGTTGTGAACCCAAACTGAAGAACTAGGGAAAAAAAAAAAGGAAAGATCACAGTATAACTCTTAAGATCTAATCCCAAGGTCTAAGATACCAAATAATATATGCATACAAATATTATGTATAAATATACAAACATTTCTTATTATGCCATACCATACAATAGTCTAGTGACACTTGTACAGCAATTCCTTGCTAAAAGTTCAGAGCAAGGATGACAAGAACAAATGAACATCTGTCCCCGTGATGGACAGCAACGTCTAGATTTTGTAATTTGGAGCAAAGTTTCGAGGTGGACAAACTGTGCTTTTAGAAAGGGACATTTTTACTCCAGCATCAACTAGGATCTCTCAATACCTGCAAAGATTTGGGCTGAATACATTCCTTTTTATAGTACAGACGGGCAGCAGTTTGAAATCTTGTGTAAGTTCCTAAGGGCAGGTTTTCAGACTGCCAAATTTCCAATTAATTTAAAAAGAATTGTGTGAGGGAGAAAAGAAAAAAAAATCATGACATATGCAGTTCAGTTACATAGGGCAAAAGTTCTTGTTCTTTAACATTTCTTTGAGCAGTTATCCTCCCCTCTCCTCCAGACAGAGCAATGCCTTTTGGCAGCAAGCTACTTTGTAAATGTGAGGTAGTAAATGACGGTGAATTTTAAACATAAACCAGCATGCAGGTCTGTACCATGCAGTTTAAAAATAAAAGCCCAAGGGAACTTCCTTTAGTAAATAACAGTAGAGGCCTTCAGAAATGTGTGCAGGTGAAGAGGTGGGCTCTGGTTTGGAAATGACCTTCCCCACACAAAGCCAGAATGAGAAGTGTTTCATAGATGCAAGGTTAGCAAACCAGCAGCAGTGTGGTTAGCTGCATTGATTTGGTTTCATTCTTACAAACTCACTCCCATTCCTCACCTGACCTGTGAGAATGAAAACTATTTTGCAGCCTCTTTAGCTTCATACAGCAATAATTAAAAGAATACAGCAGCCCACATCAACAAAAAAGCAACAACATTAAAAACTAGTGAAAGAGAGAGAACAAAGGTCAGTGCCATACTCATTTCTAGGTATTCATCAAAGAGTCCATAAGCATTCATAGGTTGCAGATTGTAGTCCTTTTCCCACTGTGGGAAGTTTGTTTTTCTCTGAGTGCCATACTCTTGTCGTAGTTTTCTTCTGGTCCACCAGTTTTGAATTAGCCTACATTTTCAAATAAATTAAAGAAACAAGGTAAATAACATCAGTGCCTATTTATCACAAAATTGGAAGAGGCTGTGTACACAACATAGCTTGACAATTAATTTCCCAATGCACAGGAAAATAGAGCATTAGTAATACATGTGGCTGATGACACAGCATAACAGGTACGAAAACAGACACAGCTGATGGGCTGTAATCCAGGCCTAGATGTTGTTGAAACGGTGGAGGGATTTTGACATCTTTTCATTATTTATTTACCTTCTTTCTCCCTACACAGAATGGCAAATCACTTCAGGGTTTGTTTATATGGCAGAATGCAATGCTGTGTGGAGATAGTTGAGCTCTAATTGGGAAACCAGTAAATAAAATGCTAATGCTGCTTGATCCCTTCCTGTGTGTGAGCCGGCATCTCTGCATGGCTCTACAGTGTGCAGGGTAGCGGTCTCCAGGCAATCCTGGAAGGGAAAAAGCAACCTTGAATGGTGTCTGCAACCAAACATTCAGAGGAACAGAAGGCAGAAAGAAGTATGTGGACTACTGACAACACGTGGTGGCCTAGAGGTGGATGGCTGACATGAGAGCTATCTCCAGCTCAAG
The DNA here is from genome assembly GCA_013401315.1 of Balaeniceps rex. Taxonomy (NCBI): domain Eukaryota; kingdom Metazoa; phylum Chordata; class Aves; order Pelecaniformes; family Balaenicipitidae; genus Balaeniceps; species Balaeniceps rex. The sequence continues at coordinate 11,572 of VYZW01053969.1, read as the reverse complement.
AAATGGAGGAGCTGTACTGGACTTCAGGGGGAAGATACTGTTCCTGAAGAAACGCACATGTAGGGGCACCGTGGGAGGCACTGAGCCAGAAGAGAAATGAGTGCTCACATCTGAAATAAACACCTTTGCCTCTCCAGCTCAGGGAGTTGCACTGATTTGGCCAACAAAGGACATGAGTTACAGTTAGTACAGAGAGAAAAAAAGAATCATGACAGAGATTTTCTCCAAAGTTGTGGCTGGCCCCTTCGTCTCAGCAAGATAGAAGGTGATGGCTCACCCAAATAATTCAATCCTTTCCCTGACTGTGCTTCTCTTCTTGCCTTCACTGTGGCCTGGTCTGGTCTGGTCTGTGAATGGTAGGCAAATGGCCATTGGATTTGGATAAGGGTTTGGCCAATTGCTTGGCTTTTTAAAGCTTAGAGATTATATTTCCATTTAGGCCATTTACCAGAGAGATTATAGCTTTTCCTGTCTTCCTTAAAGAAGTGTAGGTGCAACTGCGTGCAGAGCATTAAAATCTAGAATTTAGAACTGCAAGAAAAAAATTTAGAAGTACAAGCATGGACTTCAAGCCAAAACTTGGAAGTACAAGAAATTATTAAAATATTTGGTTTTAGCAGCTTGCAGCCAGTCACCAGTGGGTAAAAAGCCTATAAAAGGCCTTTTCTGTGAATGTCCATGGTTATGACTGATGAACTGTGGGACAGTTAAGGGCACGTCTTTGCAGTCCACAGCAGCCTTTGGGACTTTGGCTCTCATGTCCTGCCTGTGAAAAAGTGAGAGGGCTGAGAACTGGATTCCTGCAAAGGCAGCAATTTGAGGTGGGTGGGAGACCGACACGCTGAGACAGATCCCAGATAATCCTCCTTTGTGAGAGGGCAAACACATAACCAGTGCTACTAAATGTCTAAGACTCCTAGTAAAATTCAAAGAGATGCCATTTTCTGATTTATGTGTGAGCAAAATGTGAGCAATGCAATGTAATGTGGTTTTATTATGCATGTATGTTCTTCTTCCAAGAAAAACATCAGCTTGAAATTGCAGTTTCCCACCTCCAAATGAAGCAATAATTTATACTTTGTTTCTTAGTTATTGCAAATGTATCTATGCAGGAGAGGAGAACTGATGCATGCTTTCAGAGGTTTCCAGGCGGTGTTTGTATGAAGCAGAAGCACCACTCTGACATGCCAGTATTTGTATTAAAAATGTAACCATTAAACAATCAATGCTCTAGCACACACTCTAGGGCCTCTCTTTGATATCTCTGAAACCTAGTTTTTAACTCTCAGGCAGAAATTTCAGAAGAGAAGCCAATGCCACATGTATCAGTGAGAAACGACGGCAGGCGTTGAGGTTCCTGTCACCAAGGAACAGCTGGTGGCGTTTCTGCCCTGCGTGTCTCTGCGGACCCTGGGGGAGCACATGCTTGCACCAGAGCTGGGCTGCCACCCTGAAATGGTGCAAAAAACCGCTCTCCAAAACAGGCTGCTGGTGCTCCTCTCCTAGGGCTGTCTTATGGGGAAATGTTCTCTGCTATCAGCTTTGGCAGTGTGCAGTGCTGGCTCTGCCTGGGTGTTGGCAGGCAGTAGCTGGCACCTGGGTGGAGGTGCAGTTGTGTTCTACTACAGTCTGTAGCATTGCCTCCAAATTCTCTGGCCATCCACATGGCACTGGCTCCGATCATGCTCTTAGCAGAGATGATCATGGTGTTTTCACACAAAAAGGAAATGCACTTGCCTGCAGCATTTCAGGGCTAGAAGGTGGACTGAAAGGTCTGGAGAGCAAATACATCTCTCATCAGAACAAGTTGAAGCATCTCACGTTGTTGTGACTGTGTGTTTTGTGCTGTGATTTTCATTGTGCTTCTAAAGTGAAGAGCCTGACTTCCTGAAGCAGTTTATTCCTATTAAATCACTTGTTCTTAAACAATCTCCTGCTATCTCCTTCAGTCACCTTCTTTAATCCCCTTCTATGCTCTTTATTAGGTTTTGAAATCCCTATTAATAGGTAGCAGAAAGATCTAATGAAAACTGACAAAAGAGGCAGGGAGTGGGAAGAGCAGGATCAATACTGCTGCTGCTGTTCCCTCCTCCCCACCCTAGCTAATTCCTCCAGCCCTAACAGCCACAAAATCCTGGGAAGTAGCACTAGGTGCAAACCTGGGAAGATGGAGAGATAGTGAGCTTTGACTACCTTGGTTGCCAATTACTCTGTGCATTTAAATCATTTACTCCATTCTCATTACAGTTAGATGTGATCAGCACTGAGGCTGCCTGAAATTGCTTCTGCAACACGTTTCTGCAGTTCAGGGACCAAACTCTGCACTAGCTCTGCTGTGGATCCTCCAGCAAAGCAAATCCCTCTGATCTTTGCAAGGGCAAACTTTCTGACAATGTCAGCGCTCTCATATTTTCACACTTGCTAATTTCCCTTGATGACCTGCCACGCTGTCTCTAGCATCAACTGTCTATATTAATCATATTAAACATGCTCATTAAATACTAATCAATAAGAATGAACCAATAGGAAATGAATAGTCGTCAACCTTTTTAGCCAGGGGACAGCTCCATAATACCCTGAAGATTACTAGGGAACTTGCCTACATACCAGTCAGTACATTTGTCGATCTCTGAGAGTGTATATGCCAGCAGTGCATTTTTTCCAGCTCATACCTGCCCTTTCAGGCATCTTTTATCACCCAGCAAGGAGAAAGCCAATTTAGAACTTACTGGCATAGCTAAAAAATGACACATATAATATTTCCTGAGTAAGGAATACAGCAGTCCTACAGTTATTTTTAAGGAGTTTTAAAACAGGGTATACAATTTAATGAAATCAAGTACTTCACATATATTCTTTATTTGTTAATATTTATATTACACTTTCACTTTTGCAAACAATATTCAATGTGAAAAAAAAACCCAAACACCATCTATCTCTATACATCTGAAAACCTATATGAAAAGTTTTGTATCCTGGGGGGATTTTCTATTGTAATGACTACTGTATCTTGCTTTTATGTAACTGGTCATAAGGAAAGCATAAACTTAGTGTTCTTCTGTGACCTACAGAAGCATAGGCATTATATTTACTTACGGGTAGCCCAGTTCCATGAAGTTATTCCAGGTTTGCTTTAGCACCATTATAATACCCATTTGCATACAGAGATCAATAAGGCATCCGCTAGGGTGGCACTACAGAAAAAAAGAAACAAAAGGTTAAACAGAAACGATGCTGAGTTTTTAAGCATTTCTTAAAGACTGTAAGTGGGTATTAGATAATTTACTTCAGAGAAATTAAATGCTATTCTCTTTAATTTTTTTAAAAATATAAACTCATGGGAGCATAAGAGACTGTATCATACCATGAGCCTTTTAAGCCTATAATCTAATTCTCTGCAGAGGTCAGAATCAGTTGAAACCAATGCAGTTTTCACATTAGTGATGCTAATATCTTGTGCAACTGTGGATGGGACAGAGGCAAAGGCTAACAAGTTTCTTCAATGATTTCAATAGTTTTTTGGGGAGGATGACTGTGCCTCAAGTAAAAATGAAGAGAAAATTCCTACTGGCTGCAGAGGCAAAGAGTTTATGCCTAAAGCATAGACCTAATACTGCTTATTGAGTACTATTTAATGTATATGACTGAGTGGACTATGCAAAGCTATTATCTTCTCAAAGAACTAAAAATCTCTAACTGTCGAACAACAGTTCTCAGCATCTCTTGCTGAGTGCTTGCTTGCTTTAGAAGTGGCTCTGCTGCTGTTCACCTCTAATAAATGTCAAATGTTTTTTGAGTTCTGAATGTATTTGCCAAAAAAATGGGATTGGTCCTTGAGCGACTTGAAAAGCCAACCTCTCATTGTTCTCCAAATCCGTTTGGTTTTATAGACATGGAACATAATGCCAGTTGCTCTTTTGGGAAGTTTGTTCAGTTGTTTTGGTCAATTTTCAGGTACGTTTTATGTGTCTGGATTTTTAAGTCATTATTTTATGATTTTAGTTCCCTGGTCAGCAAGGCTAGAAAAGCTGAGAAGAAAGGATTTCTTTAGAAGCCAAAAGTTGTCAGATTCATATCTGACTTTGATTCATCTCAAGGATAAAATATTTACAATGTAAAAATGTGTGCAATGTTTAAACCATTTGATACCACTATCCAAATGTGATGCAAATGCTAAAAATGCTAGCATTGAAAAAGGCATATATATCAATATGTAGATGTTTCTGTAGCAGATGGTAACGTCAGTAGTGTGGAGTTAGACAGCAACCAAAAACCCAATAATGCACTCAAAAATACCTAGACAGAGTTATGTGTCTGCCTCTGCTTGCATTCACTGCATCTGTGGGTAGCAGATAAATCAGTGTGTAGTTAGCGAACACTCACCTCTTCCAGTCTCCACCGGTTTATCAGCCTTAAGTAGGCACCAGGGTGTCCTGTAAATCTTTAACACAGGAATATACATCAGCTATGTTGTGTAAGCAGTCTGTTCACAGTAGTAGAAGAAAGCTCACACTGTTGTTTTAATCTAATGTCATCTTAGCGTGATTGATATAACCATAAAAGATGTCCTGCAAAATTTTTGGGGGATTCCTGGAATAATTTCTATGAAGTGCTAAGTATATTTTTACTTCCAGTTTTATTTCAATACCAAATACTCTGCTGTTGGATATTCAGCATATGCAGAGAACAGAGAAAATCTGAATAAAACTGTTCATGTCAGTTTGGAAAATGGCTTTCAACTGCCAATCCATTTCCTTACACCATAATGTGGGCTGTGATATCTGCCTTTTTGTGAAATCAGTGGAAATGTTAGTTTTCATTAGGAAAACATAATTTTGTTACTATTTGCCCATGTTTTCTCCCAAAATGATTCCCACAACTTCCCACATGCACATGATCCATACCGATGGATTATTCTACTCAAGCCTTCTCTACTCAAAGGCTCTTTTGCTTTTAGGGGGCTTGCAGAAAGAGACATACAAATATATATATATTTCATTGTCTGTGGAAAAAAACCCAACTGATAACTCATAATTCATTCTTAACAGTCCAAATCATATAATAGAAGAAGCAAGGTATTCAAGCAGTTGGACTAGATGATCGTTGTAGGTCCCTTCCAACTGAACTACTCTATTCTATTCTATTCTGAAAGAAAAAGACACAGTGTTAAGTTATTTACTTACCTGTACAAATTACACACATAAAGACAGAGTGAAGTGACCTGCATGTATAGTATTGTGGGACGCATCAGTTCCCAGTAGTGAAATTGTTAAAAGTTAGTATTGAGCCAATGTGGTGCTAGGAAATGAAAACTACGTCTGTTTCTCGGCTTTTGAATGGAAAATAAAAATGCAATGTGTCCTGCTTTGCTACTATGGAATTTGCATTTTGAAATGTGTGATAATATGGTCCCATTTGGTTTCATTATAGACAATTGTATTTCTTCTCTCTACTTCATTTTGCACATATGAGGGTGCAGGCATCAATCCTACCTTCCAAGGAAGAATGCTATATAAAAGGTAGAGCTGTTCAGATTGACAAACTGAAAAAGAAACATTTTCAGAGTGAAGCTGTTCTCCCACTCAGATTCGGTACGAGGCTGCTCTGTGAAGAAAGAGAGCAGAGTTTCAGAGGTTTAATCAGATTAACAACTTCCCTTGGCACAAAGGCTGCACACACCTATCAGAGCTGGCAACGTATTTGTAAATTAGCCAGCTGATTTCAAAATATAAGCTGAAAGAAGAAATTGTATCCAAAAGCAGCACACAGCAAGTGAGCTTGTAAAGACTTAGAAATATTTTCTGATATCTGGATATGTATATTCCCAGGAGACTGTAAGAAAGTGGTTGAGATAATGTGTATATTAAACATCCCTCCTGGATTCCTGTGTACTTTACAGGCTCAGGCTCTTCTCTTGTTTCCTTTTCTGCAACCTACCATAATGACATTGCAAGAAAGCACCCCACTACAAACTACGTAAGTGCTTTTTTGTTAGAGATGTCACACTGAACTGGAGCAAATCCTCCTTGTAATCCTGTTTCATGGATTTGCCCACCATGCTGGCACCTAAGGACTCTACACAGGTATCAGTGGAGTGCCACTGCATGACTCCCTTTTCTTGTCCCAGGGAGCTCATCACAGAAGACTGAGAAAAAATATTTTGCAATGGATGGGGTAAGGCAAATGGGAAAGGGGAAGACATATTCTTCCCTTCAGGTGGGCCCTTAATCTCCATCTGAAGAGATATCAAGACAGAAGTTAACAAAACAACTTCTATGCCAACACACCAGTACCATGTCCTGGAACTACTTTCCAGTTGGCAGGAGCTTGTTATTAGTCAACCATTGCTGCGAACAGGAGTAATCAGAGGTATCATAATCGTACTACTCATCTACTACTTCCAAAGGAGCCTCCAGTAAAGTACTGGGAGTATGGAAACAACAACGATAAACTAGATTCTCTTTAATTAGAGCTGCCCTACCCATGAGGAAATTTCAAACAGATGCATCAACAAAACCATAAAACAGACCATAAAGTAACAACTGTGTTAGTGATTTGGAAATGCCTG
>VYZW01053968.1:237698-262081 GCA_013401315.1 Balaeniceps rex | reverse complement strand
GTTACTGCTGGTGCTGTTAGTATTATCTCCAGCTTGCTTCATTCCACCTCTGCATGGAGATGGGGGTGTTTTGCCCATGTGCGGATTGGTAGCATGCACAGGCCAAGTTTGTCCATAGGGAGAAAGTGATACATTTGCTAATCAAACAAAATTGATTAAAATGTTGGAAGAGCTACCCGAACTTTCTGAATAGGTTTGGCCATTTGTTGTCATGGCAGCTTTTATTGACTGGCCTTATTGCAATGTCTTGCCTAACTGGACAGTTGTAAAAAATACTCCATGGAGGTGGTGAGTTATGACTCTTTTTGGGTGAGTTGAGGTTTCAAGGATGATTTTCGTTCCATTTGCAAACACTCCAGTGCAAGAACACACACACGGAAGTTTCTCTTCTGATTGCTCATTTTGGAATTACATGGCTTGCTTTGTGTTAATGAGGGCTTTCTGGTCTCATGTAAGCAGTCTTATTTACGGACAAGCTGTGCTCCATGGATCTTCATCTTTCCTCAATGAATATAAGCAATGGGTGGAATTGGACTAAATGACTTGCTACAGCATCTTTTTCTGCTTGTTAATAATGGTCTATCAATCATTGCTAAACAAAAGCTTATGAGATAGCTGGCTACCTTAATGTGAATGTGAAGTTTGCCAGCTCTTTATTATCTGTGTTATGTACATCACAGCAATTTCTTGAGTTATTCAACTGGAGAGAAGAATTTTATGGTAAGCATCAGGATAGAAATATTAGAGCCAGGGTACAGTAGGAGCAGGATACAGTTAAGTGTTATGCCAGTATACAAGTCATTAATTTGAGGTTACTTAACACAAAAACACTGAAAATAAATGTTTTTTATATAAGAGTTTTGGGGTTTTTTTTAGGGAGAAGAGTGTTTTATTGAAAAGTCAGGATTTGTAAACAAACATTCAAGGTGCCTTTGGGGAGGCAAATAAAATCTCTTCTCTGATTGAGCTATAAGGTGGGAGACTTTTTGGAATATAGAATTTTAATCATAAAGAACTGCTAAGTATGACATGAATAATATCTGCTGTGACTTTTCCTAGATCTCTTCATTGACTCTATCATAGAAATCCAAGCAGTTGTAGTCAAAACATAGTAAATGAGAAAACCAAAGTTTGGAGATGACTGGTTTTTGTACCGGAATATGGCTGATGTTGTCTCAAGTTGGAGTGAGCTAAAGCTCATAGCAGAAGCAGAGAGACTAGATGGAAAGTGGACTCATTTCTACTCTGTTGAAATAACAGTGTAGTTACAGGAAATAGGGATTATTCTCAAAGAAGGACTGAAGGAGGAGACAAAGGAAGCTATCATGATGTTATCACTGGAGATGGGAGTCTGAGAGATGAGGTGAGAGTAGGAGTAGGAATAGCCTTTCTGGAGGTAACTGCTGAGGTAACATGTATTCTGTTTCCTTTTTTATTGACTGGTCATCCTTCCCATGGAAAAGTCTCTAGGAGGGGTAAGATGATGCTGAACGTAGCATCCCTAAAGAAGGTAACAAAGAGGAATATAAGCAGGGAATGGGTCCACTCGATTCACTGTCACTGCCATCCTCTGTGGTTTTAGGCCTTATTATGATAGGACTCGGGAATGGAGGGATGCCTGACACCTGCAGTGCTTCCCTTCTGGTTGGGTCAGAATATCACGAGTAGTCAGAAGCACTTGTCTCTCTCATCCCACTGGCTGCCCGCTGGGTCTGATTAAATTAGTCCTCTTTGAATGGAGGGCTGAACTACCAAGGACCTGAAGACAAAGCCCATAGCTCTAAGTCTCACGTGGATTTTCTGGCAGTTCTTGATGCTCAGCATTTACCTGAGGATGGAACAATGAGATCTATAGCTGAAATTAAAGAATGGTGCAAGCCCTGTCCCAGTGATGGAGTGTCTCCCCCCTTGTCCATGCCTGTCCTTGCTTGGCCAAGGGCGAACTAAGCCTTACATTATACTACTGTGTCCATCTTGCCTATGGTTTTAATACCCTGAATGTCAGTCTAAACTGAATAGTGGAGGATGTTTGAAGCTTTTATTTGAGACCTGGGACCTCTTTTTTGATTTATCTCTTGAGTTTTCTGAATTTTCCTCCTGGGTGACCATTTCTAAGAATATTTAGAGTTTCTTAATCCTGGAAGTTTAAGAAATTCACACAAATATGGGTAGTCTTGGTGTAAAGAGGGAAGAAGTGGAAGCCATAATCTAGTTTCCCATGAACTGGAGACAATTCTTCAAATTACAGAACCTCTGGATTTTGGGGGTATTTTTGCCGTGAGTCCCAAATTGTTGACCACCTCTGCCAGGCTGTGTATCTCTTGAAGATGAAGCCAAATCTAAAGTAAGCATTTATGTTTGGTTATTATTTATTTTTGATGCTCAATTTAAACAGCTAAAATTGTGATCTAAACATTAAATTAAAACCTCGGCATCAGTTGGATCGTGTATGTCTCTGTGTGATTGCTTTTATATTAAGTGGTTTACATGAATGCTGCTATTTGTCTTGAAAGCAGGTTGACATGCATATTAATGAGACCAGGTGTGAACTTCATGCTGTTTCTTTCCAACTAAGAAAATCTTTATATTAACTTAGTGGTTTTTACAAGTATTTCTTGTAATAATTATATGATGACACTTTGTGCATCATAATGTTCCAACATCACAACTCTCTCATTTTATTCTTTCCCTTCTGAGTCTCTTGCTCAATTGTAGATGAATCAAACAGGGAGCAATAGCAGATATAGTTCAGCATAAGCTGAATACAATGATATTGAGAAACCTACCGAAATGTCAATAAAACCAAATAAAGCACTGAGAACTGAATCCTAATGGAGCCAGTGCTCTCTAGCACAAAGGAGGATCTTGGTGTATGCCTGGCTCTCCTTGACTACCCAGCTTCATAGCTGTTCAGTCACTAACATGATTTTCCTTATTTTCCCTAGTGCCAGAATATGGTCCCAGCTCATGTGGAATTGAAAAATGTTGCATTCAGGTTTGTGAGCTTGCAGCATGGATAGCTTTTATTTGTGACCTTTTATTTTAAAGACAGAGAACACTGTCAATGATTTAGGTATGTTCTTGGACTTGTTGGAGCAGGCTAGGAAGTACATACAGCTAATTCTAGGAATGCAAAGACACTATCAGGTTGCAGAACTGCAATTCAACTGTAACTCTTGCAGTGCTGACTTCATCCTTTGCTTGCACATGAGGTCTTTTGGAGGCTTCTAAAACTTCATTTGCCTCAGTTGGAAAGCAGAATTCATGTGTGTTGAGTGAATTCTACAGAACTATGCTGTGTACAGCTCTGGCTTAGCATGGTGAGCTTTTAGTTAGCAAAGGAACAAGGAGTGAGCGTGTCTCACACCGCTTATGTCTTGCCTGAGAAGAGCTACTTGGATATGGAGGGACATAAGAAACAGGAGGAATTCTTCAAAATCTGAGCCACACAAAGCAAAACTAACTTCTGAGGAGCTTAGGAAGAAGGCCCATATTTCATAAATAGACCTCGCCCCTGTAAGAGTTCAATCTCAATTGCTTTGGATTTTGGGTTCTAGTAGACCTGTGTGGTTTTACTCTGCTTGTGATACCTGATTATTCACACATATCACAGTACTTGCCACAAGAACATCGTTTATCTGTGAGAGTTTGATCCTTCAAGATGCTGGATTTCATGCCCCTAATCTGGTCAACTTTGGTTCTAGTTCTGCAGGGGACTTGGGCATATGCTGAATATAAGTATATTAAGTTCAAGTTGAATAAGAGCCAAAATGCTTCCCATCTTGCAAGTTTATTCCCAGGCCAACTAAAGGCTCATAATGGGCATATTAATCCCTGCTTATGTAAAGTATTTGGATTGCCCTTCTATAATAAATATCTTGGTACATTTACATCCAACAGAGGCTTAATTATAGGTTTTAAAGTATCAGTACAAGAAGTACAGAAATAAATATATCTTTAAAAAGAAAAAAAAATTAATGGTATTACACTTACTCCGTTCAATTTATTGCATATTGCCAAAGGACATTGTATATATAGCAAGCATATGTACTCAGGTTACAGAAATAAATTGATTTATTAGTGTTGCTAAACTGAAATGGATGTAAAACACAGAAGTATTTTAACAGCAAGCCAAGGTATAAGCAATGAGTTATGAATTATGTTTTTAAAAACATGGGTTTTTTCCTTTTAATTTGAAATTATGAGCTCAATGAGCACTTAACTTTATTTCCAGTGTTAGTTACAGGTACTAATGGCTTCACTTACATTATGTTAAATCATTACATTAAACTCTCACTCAGGCAAATCTTTTCGTGGGGAGTCACTAGGAGTTCTTCTTGTGTAAGGGGACAGGACCAGAATTTACAATGTATGGAAGTTGCCATTAAAATGTTAGCATCTCTTAATGGGCTGGGGTGTCAGCTGCTCCCTAGAAGACAGTTTTTTTTACTACGAAATGAGGTGAGTCTACATAAATGTTTTGATAGAGAAGAGCCGGCTGTGAAGGTGGTCAGAGAACGAGTGGAGAGCAGAAGGGCTTTGTGGAAATAGTTGATGAGTTTTTTCAATGGCAGGGGGAAAGTGCTTGTCTATTTTTGTCAATGTTTTGAAAAATGTCATCAGCTCTCAAGGACTGTCAGCAGGTTTGTGAAGCTGGCACATTGGAGGGTGATAGAAAGAGAGCATTTGGCCTGTTCTTCTCACCTAGAAACCCTGCTCCTCTCGCCAACCCCCCGACAGCTGAGATTTCACTTCTTCACAAGTCTGTGAGAAGGGAGGAACAGAACCAGACCTGGAAAGGGCCTGCTAAGGTCTGGCCCCAAGCATGGGCACAATGTGCAGTTGCCTAGGGCAGGAAGCAAGCAGAGCAGACGGTGACCACTCTGCCCGCTCTGTTGCAGAAAGCTCTAGCTGGAGCACTGGCCCTTTCAGCCCCACTGACGTGCAAGAGCAGAGTAATTGGTCAACTCATGTACTGCAGGATGTCTGCGCTGTGAATGTTCAGACATGTGGTCACCCTAGAGGGCAAGTTGAGGCTTCCCAAAAGACTGGACCTCGGTGCATTCTGCACAGCTTAGCATGTGGCTCAGTGGCTCTGGTAGGAATGTGTGGATGTGTGGCAGCTGAGCTGGAGATCTTTCTGGCGTTGAAATCCATACATAAACTACAGCCATTCCTGCTGGAAAGCTGTAATGTGTGATGCCCTGGACAAAAGTGTGTTTAGTATGGAAAGAACATGTTACTAATTCAGCTGGCTGTTTTCCTTGATTTAAGCTGAAGCACCATGTCACGACTGGGATTTCCTCCGAGTCCAGGTTTTCAGGGAGGTCTGGTGTAACCAAGGAGAATCCGGCAAAACCTGCAAGAACAGAATCCTTTTCCTCTAAAGTTATTAAGCTAATGAGACCCCGTGGGACGGCTCAAGGACCCAAGGGACAAAGCAGGAAGGAAGCAAGAAAGCTAGTGTAAGCTGTGGCCAAGGCAAAAGGAGTGTGATAGGTGAAAGTACAGTTGTGTTGCCTTGGCTGCTGCAAGCTTGAAAGATTAGCAGATCAATGTATCCCAACTGGGGAGGATGAGGAAGAAATAGACTTGTAAGTGGGCTTGTGAGGTTTGGAAGCCAACTGTATTAAGTATAAAAGCAAGAGTTTATCTCTTAGATTTGTAAAGCTCTTACAGCTCTGATTGAGGACTAGATGAGAATTTGAACTTTTAGAAGGACTTGGGGAAAAAATAAAGGTTTTCTGTGAATGCAGTACTGCTACTAGGAGTCAGATTTTTCGCTGCTGGGGCAGGAAGTTCTCAAGGACATGGCTATAGAGCTGGTTGGGTCCGTTACCCTTGAAATGATTTTCCCCAGCCCAGCTCTGGCAGAGGTTGGGATGTTGATGGGCCCTTTGCAGGCAAGCAAACAGGATCCTAAGCACTGTCAGGCAGGGTATGTTCGCAGGCTCATGGAGGTGAACTGTCACTGTCCTGGGCTTGCAGTGGCTGAGAGAATAAAACCTTCACTACAGACATGTTATCTTTTTCTGGGGGAAGTTCTTGGATGGGATTGTTCATCAGTTGAGTATAAAAAGACCCCACCACTAACTTCCAGAGTGAAAACAGCTGTTCACCACGTTTTTTTTTTTTGAGAGGTCTCCCAAATTTGTGCCTGGCTCCTGATAAAGTGAGTGAAGTGCTCCTGATACCAATAGTAACCCATGCAGCTGGCCTCAGATTCGTGCTGGGGCTACTGTATGTTGTATACGGCTCTCAAAAAATCTGTTAAACTAAAGCATGGCATCTCTGCCTTATTCCTTAGAAGCCCACCTTATTCTTTATGAGGTGTTTCTTTGCTAGAAATCCCAACCATTGAGCTGTCTCTAGCTGACACTGGCTTTTGAAAGACAGCAGAAACAGATTAGGCTTTTCTCCAGAAATTATTCGTGGTTGAGGATGGGGAGAAGAAACAAATAGCACATACTGAATGTGGGGGAAACTACACAGACCAAGGGGTTCACTAGCTGGTGCAGGAACACACACCCAACCTAAAATGCTTTTAGATGCACTGGCAAGTTAGTATTATCACTGATTTTTACTGTTGCCCAACTTTTCTCACTGTATAACTCTGCTTCCAATTGCCAGTAACTTTTCCATCCTTTCAACATTTGGTTGAAATTCCTTCACCTTCATTCCACCTTGTCAGTGCTTGATTCTTCTGGGGTGTTATGAGTGTGTGTAGTTCTCTGGATATTGAGTTAATCACGTACTCACTGTCACTCCACTGAAGTCATCAGAAATGAAGTTATCCTTTAATTATGGAGAGGGGTGTGCCTTTTCAGTGCTTCATCGAGCCTTGCATTGCTGACATTGAACCTTAAGGCTGTTGGGAATGTCTTATTCAGAATGCCTTGGGGAAGGATTCTGGTTATTTTTATAAATACCCTTCATTTCTCCTACTTTTGAAAGACTTCCTTTTACAAAATATCCCTTTGCTGTAAAAAACCACTAAGTGGCCGGCCAACAAAATTCACTGCCATCTGCAGTTTTTAAGAAGTGGCTGAAAGCGTGGTTAGTACATGAGTTCCCAGGGGAGTGTCACAGGGGGTGAGGCTGGTGGGGTAATTGCTGACCATGGGTAAGACTAAGGGTGATTGCTTGGAGGAATAGTAACAAGAGATTGCTGCTTACAGCCATCCAAATTTGCTCTCTTTTGCATCTTGGTAATGAGCAATTAGGACTTGCACAGCAGCTTTATTTGTTTGCCCTGGTTTGTTCAATGTACCAGGGTTAGCCTTATCTCCTGCCTTGTTATGGGGTCTTGAAGTTTTCACGTAGTCGCTGCTAGATTTTTGCTGCCTTGGAGGGTTCAGAGGAGCCTGTTAAATCACAATGTGACTGCAGAAGAGCTGGAAGCAGCGTAGTGAGGCAGTCATGAGATCTAGGACAAGGAGACTAGCTTTATCGTATTAGTCCTCACTGGAGGGTATAGCTAAACTTCCCGCTGTGGCCAGGGTTGCTTTTGGGATGGGAAGGCCCTGCAAAACAGGCTTGTGGTCCTGAATCTGGATCAAGATGGGGATTCCTTTGTTTGTCCTGCAGCAACTCCATGTACAGTGACAGCAGTGGGGCCATTTCAAAAGGTTGGGATTTATACATAGATATTTTGCTTTGAATCAAGTTAAATTTAACTAAAGGGAGTTTTCAAGCTGGGAAGTTCTGATTAGAATTAGGCCCAGTTTTTCAAGCCTGGTGTTTACTATAGCTATGGTAAAATACCTTGGGTGGTTCTTGTATGCCATGTGAATGCCTGAACTCTGACCTATAAAGTCACCATACACCCTACCTCTAAGAGGTACGTAAATATTTCCTAAAGAGAAGAACAACTACAATAGGAGATTGCATATAATCAGGCATATAATGCCTGATTTTTGTTTAAAAATAATGTTGTAGACTTGAGGAATAGTTTCTAGTGTTGATTACAAAGTGGACCAATTTCAACAGAACTGAGTTGGTCCAGAGAGATCTTAAGAAACTATCCAGATAAACATATTTGAAACCCTCTTCTGAGCTGGGTAGAAAAAAGGATACGTCTACAGGTTTTTCTGTTCTCTCTAGATTTTTCTTTCCCTATCTGAATTAGCAGATATGATGTCTTGCTAGTTTTGTGATAATGTGCAGCTGGCAACTTCTACTCTTTGCTGTTATTTGAAATACTGCAAAGTGAAACAAAATCATTTGGGGTTGAAATCAGTAGTTCAAGCCAAACCAAATTGTTACCATTTATTGAATATATATACACACACATAAACATTTTTATATATGTAAAAAATATTAATTTTTTTTTTAATAAATTGCTTTAGGTCTACCTAAAGTATTTTTTATCTCCCCAGCTGAACCACTGGTCTAAAAAGATCAGTTATTCACACCTCTCTATTGGTGAGGGATGTTTGCCTTTGTCAGATCGTCAGGTTTGTAATGAAATTGTAGCATACTGTAATAGCTTCTCTTTCACAATTCCCCTTTAGGGCTCTTCTTTACCAGATGTCTTAGAAACCTGACTTTTTAGATTTAAGGATCCCGTGTTATCAACTTCAACCTGGACTATAACTTCATCACATAGTTTTTCAGCAAAAACTTGGATTTCAGAAAGTATCTTAAGACATCTGCTTTGCTTCCCCTTTAGGCATGTTTGGTTTCTCCTCTGACTCAAATCAGAAAGAGTGGGGGGAAATGTCATAATTTCTTCTTCTCTTCTTTTTTAGTAACCTTTTCATCAAACATGAGGAGCTGCATGTCTTTGTGCTTCAAATAGTGTTATCCTTAGGCAACAGTTAAGTAGAAAAATGTGTTTCTGCCTTGAAAATCTTATCACCTTGCTTTCAGATTCTTCACTTTTCTTGTATCTGTCTGTCTGTGTATCCTTTGTGACTGGGCATGTACTACAACAACATTATTTATGTAAAGTACAGGAAAGAGCTGTACATTAAGAGTTCAAAGGCAGATTATAATTCAGTAGAGATCAGGCGTTTCTTTGATTGCAGCTGGTTTGAAAAATGAAAATGAAGTGCAAATAATCATAATTTCCTCCCCTTAAATATTGTGAAAAATAGAATAACATTTATGTTTTAGAGATTGATTTTTTTGTTTTTAAATCTTAAAAATATACTTAAACAGACATGGCTATTAGGAAGCTTTTTTTTTTTTTTCAAATGTGTGGTTTCCAGTTAATTTGATGCAAAGAGGACGCAGTCCTGGGTGTATTGCTGCCTCTGCAGGGGAAAAACAGATTAAGAACTCTTGGGATACCAGAGGCCTCCCCAGGCCCTAAGTAATGGAGCAGTCTTTACTCAGATGCACCTGGCTGGAGAGTAAGTCAGACTTGAATGACCTGAATGGCAAAGCTATTTATTTTGCTTCTCCAATCTGCCCTCTGAGGAGAAGGAGACTGCTTCGGTCTGAGTAAGGGCTGTGTAGGTTCAGACATCTCAGGACACCCAAGGGTGGTGGGGCTGTGAGGATGAGGTGGTGAGAACAAGGAGGATGGAGTAAGAGGACTGCTGGGCAGTGAGCTGGGCTGCCGGAGGAGAGCAGGACCCTGCATGTCGCTGGTGCTGAGCGGCGTGGGAGAGGGGAGAGGGGAGGAGATGCAGGTGTATAGTCTTTTTTTTTTTTTGTCTGAGCCAATGGGACACCAATGGGGCTGACTTCAGTGGGGGCCATTTAGGGTGATGTGGGATGTTTCACATTCCAGGTGATGTTAATGGGGCCTGTGTACCTGATTGAGAGATGATGGGACACCCCAGCTTCTTTAGGTTTACCTACCTCCATTAGTGAATCATTCCCCAGCAGGGCTAGCCCAGAGAAGAGAGTAGGGGTTTCTCCTCTGGGGCAGAGCCAGTCCCCAGGAGATTTCCCTGGCTGTTGCTAGAATAGTGGTAGATCCCTCCAGTCTCCTGCACAATCTCTGTGCTTGGTGGGAAGCCTCTACTGAGTGTGGCCAGAGGTTACACATCTCCTGCCATGTTCCTCTGAATTTTGCCCCATGGTGATGTTGAGGGGCAGTTTGTTCCTCCAAAACATGGGGTAAGACTTCCCCTTGGGAAGCAGGCACTAGGCAGGAATCCAAAGTAGCTGGCAATGCCTCAGTACCGCACCTCTTACAATTTCAGTATCTTCTGATATAGCTTTAACATGGTACGGAGGAGGATGACAACTGGGTACATTCTGCACCTGGATTGTCATCACTCCTTGCCCCAAAACTAAGGACTTTTGCCTATGAATATCAGAGCAATACTGATATTTATTTAGCATTGAGAACCTCCTGCTGCCTCTGTTTCTCCATTCCTGCACCAGATGAAGAGCTGTCTAACTACTGTATGATGGTACCATGAAATATTGAATCGGGGAGGCAGTCCTAATGTTCCACCAGGTACTGTAAGCAGCGCAGCAAAATGATTAATGAGACCTGGCCCTAGCTCTGTCAAAGCCAGATCTGTTGGGCTGCACAGTTTCTTCTTTTTTGGAATATTCTGCGCAGCAGCATGTTGCCATACAGACTCATCAGCAAATGAGTAGCAGATGGAGCAGTGACACATTTTATCTTGCAGCAGCAGGGACATTGTATGTGCTGGGAGAATTCAGAGAAGTTAGTTTCATGCGAAGTATGTGATGAAAGAAAAGCTGCTGATCGTTTTTCTTTCTCTGAAAAATTGCAGATGGACAAACGGAGAGGAAAGTGGTTGTCTCAAGCAAGGCAGTAACAAAGAATGAAATGTTCAAGAAGTTAAAATTAAAACCCCTGCTATGGCAAAGGGGTGCCTCCGGTGCCTAACTGTTACGCCATGGCTTAGTTTTTGTTTCAGATAGTATCCTTTCAATCAGGGCTTTACAAATTGGTAGGTAGAGCTACTGTTCTTTAAATGCCAGATGCTGCCTGTCATCAGCGAGCAGTTAATCCATATCCCGGGCCTTGTATAAACTGATTCCTGCACCCCTCATAATATATAGCAGATGAGACATTGAAAATAAATCTGAGCTGAGACTGAGTTTCAGGATTGTTTGGTTCCTGGGCTCTGCCCACATTTGCCCTTTCCTCCTCTAAGCTCCATGCACCATAATGTTTACTGGGATACTTAGACTGGAAATTGCTGATTGTGAAGTTCAAGCCTGAGGCTGGATCCTGAAGCTAACTAGACTGTGAGAAAGAGTAAAGCAGACATTACAAAGCAAGGTCTGTGTTTGTCCAGACAACATCTAACTCCTGAAGATGCAGTCATTGTCCAAGGTGCGTGTAGGGTTTAACCTGTGATAGTCCTTGTAGTAAGATTTTTTTTTTTTTTTTCCCCCTCTATTAACAGACATGTAGGGGGATGCTTTCTGCCTGGTTTATGTGGGTAGTGCTTCCCTCTCATTTTCACCCTGCTATTCATGCTGCATCCAGGGATTTGGCAAGTATTTTTTTCCCAATGACTATATTGATCTATATGGAGAGAGCATATGCAGTTGGCAGCATGCCGTGTGCCTCGCTGTTTACCAGATACAAGGCACATCCATAGATGTCAATTTGCCATGGCAGTGCTATGCAGTATTGGTGGATTTGGGCCAATGCACCCAAAAAATGTCTCAGCCCTCCCAGAGTCTAATTACTGTTGAGATAGAGCTTGTTCAAATGAAGAAAAAGATGCGACAAGGTACTGGTAGCAGCAGGGAATGGGNACAAAGCAAGGTCTGTGTTTGTCCAGACAACATCTAACTCCTGAAGATGCAGTCATTGTCCAAGGTGCGTGTAGGGTTTAACCTGTGATAGTCCTTGTAGTAAGATTTTTTTTTTTTTTTCCCCCTCTATTAACAGACATGTAGGGGGATGCTTTCTGCCTGGTTTATGTGGGTAGTGCTTCCCTCTCATTTTCACCCTGCTATTCATGCTGCATCCAGGGATTTGGCAAGTATTTTTTTCCCAATGACTATATTGATCTATATGGAGAGAGCATATGCAGTTGGCAGCATGCCGTGTGCCTCGCTGTTTACCAGATACAAGGCACATCCATAGATGTCAATTTGCCATGGCAGTGCTATGCAGTATTGGTGGATTTGGGCCAATGCACCCAAAAAATGTCTCAGCCCTCCCAGAGTCTAATTACTGTTGAGATAGAGCTTGTTCAAATGAAGAAAAAGATGCGACAAGGTACTGGTAGCAGCAGGGAATGGGTCACAATAACCCAACTGTCCCTTTCAGTCCTTTATCCCAGTCCCTGCTGTGTCTTCTACAATAATTAATATCCTGTTTCAGTGCATGACATAAGACATAATTCAATAGTCTCTTCTCCTCACTTGCCCTATCCTGTGACATCCTTCATACACAAAGGGCTGTGACTTATAACAATAGACAGATTGGGAACCTTGTGCTGGTCGGCGAGGTATGTCATGCTGTGCAGAGAGGGAGATGCTGGCAGCCAGAGTCAAGCCCAACGCTTCCTGGGTTTGAAGGTGTGACTGCACCGCATCACTAGAGTCTGTCTGAAGTCTGCAGTGTGAAACATGGTGACTACCAGGAGAGGACAGAAGGTAGCAGGAGTGGGGCACGCATGTCAGCTCTGAAGCTTCCCAGACAGTAAGGATGCCATGGTGGCAAAGTGCTTCCCCCTCTCTAGCCCAGAGTCACAAACATTGGCCAAACCAAATTCCCAGTCCCAAATCCTTTGGGACAGAGGATCTCTAACCATCTACTGCTGATCTTTCTGCTGATTGTGGTCTCGTAAGAAGTAGTTGGATTTTTTTTCCATAGTTGAATGCTTTGTTAAAGCACCCAGCTCTGCACACAGACAGCAAAGTAGCCAATGTGCCTATCAGACACACGTGAATGAGCTTAGTGACCATGAAACCTAATAGTCCCGCTACAGCTAGGCAGGGTTTAAATAGGTGTTTTGCAAAGAACCTCAGGTCACCTCTTAGCAGCAAATAACAAAACTTTCCTGAAGAAGGTCTGATCTATATGGAGTTTTGAGTGCTTTTGGAATCAGATCGGTTGTTATTTAAGAAGTTGGTGGAGAGGAAGAGACAGCCCTTTTTATCCATGTGAACAAAGTTTAGATGCACTCTGAGATGCACTTGCTGCTCCCAAGCCCAGATCCTCTACTAACTTGTATTCTGGGCAGAGCTGCTGAGATTTCACAGTTGTACTAGTGCAGCAGTTCACCGGGTTACTGCTTCCTTCTTCCAACTCCACTGGTGCCAGTGGCCCCTCCTCAGTGTCTCTATCTGTATTAATAAACTTAACCCTGAAAGGGAACATTCATGGGACATGGTTGTCTGCACTGCTATGAAGCATCACTCATGCATCTTCTTCCCAACACCTGCAAATGCAGAATACGTGAGTGTGTTGCACGTTATAAAGATTTCCTGAGAATCCACTCAGGTCTGCTGCCTGTAAGTAATGTGACTCTTCTGAGTGCATACCAATGAAATCTTCGTGCTGCCCCATCGTGTGTGCTTTCTTCTCCTTTCTTTTTTGAGGTGTGTGTAGATATGGATACAGTTCTACACTTGTACACCAGCAAGTGATCAATATCACGTTCAGATATGAGAAAATTGGAAGTGATCACCTGTCAGGGTCATTACCTTGACGTGTGTGAAGGACGTGTTCGAGAGATCTAGGTTAAGAACATGTGTATGTGTTCAGTCCCTTAAAGAACAAAAGAAGGATCATTTATTCACGCTTAGTGTGGGTTTTGTTTTCTGAATTTCAACTGAAGAGAATAATAGAGCCAATCTGACCTCCTTTTTGGTAACATGCAACAGTGATGCTCTAATGGCAAGCACATAAGTCCAGATATTTTCTGCTCTCCTCTCTCTTTCCTGAAGATCAAAGACCATCTAATGACAGCCATAATAAGTCTCCCATAGAGATCGAGCCGCAGGTTTTAGTATTTTGCCAATTGAAAACAATCAGACTTTTTACTGCAGGAGAGAAAGGGAGGCAGAGTGGAGAGAAAGGCATTCTGACAACAGTCAGCAGTTCTGCAATGCTCAGATGATCTGCTGAAATACTGGCCTTGTCACACCTGGCTGGATTGGGCAGAGCTGTAACAAGAGGACTTGTTTTCCCTTTGAAATCTTTAGGTTGTTTTTTTTTTTGTGAGAGAGAATAATGAGGCAATTGTTAGCACATAGAGCTTTTACACCAGCGTAAGGAAAATGTGGGGGAAAAAGCTTTAAATTGCCTGTCAATTACCTGGTATATTCTGAGAAGTCGTTTCTGAGGCTTCATTCTGAGACACGCATTCAGTGTGGTCAGGGAAGGTCCCACTGTGCACTTCAATCACCAGCTAGTCTTTTCCAGGACATTGACTTTCTGGTTGGATGATAGATGCAGAGGGCCTCACAGAGCATGAGAGTGGGAGGAAAAGAGCGTGCTAGAGGCACACATTGTTGCTCTTATTTATTTGAGACCTAGTGGCTGGAGACCTGACTGATATGAAGAGCTCCATCATGCTTTGTTGCTTACAAAGTGGTACCTGTGCTCCTCACACCCTGCCTCTAGGCTCTTCCTCACTGAATGGTATTTTAGACTTCAGAGTTGGGGGAGCTGATGTGAGTAGTGGCAGGTCATCGTCCTAACAGACAGGGCAGGATGAGGGATTTGTATGCGTAGGTGGGGTCTCACAGAGGAGAGAGCAAGTGCCCTGGGCTTCAGGGAGAGTGGCAGCTTCTGGGTGGTATGAAGAGAGATGTGTGTGCCTTCTGGGGAGGATGGGGAGGTTGAGGCTGGTATCTGTCACAAATGACCAGAGGGATGGGAGTGGGTGGTGTTGGTAAAAGATAATTGGACTTCAAGCGGTGATGGCCTGAAATGCACACTTTAGTAAAAAAGCAGCAGGTCTAAAGCACCATGAAGCCCCCCTGTATGATGACCAGGGTGTGGGGGAGAGTAGCATGGGCTGCATAAGGCTGAGGCAGCCTGAAATCGGTCTGTGAGCTGTCAGTGTGGCACTTAACTGCAGCCGAAGACTCCAAGGTGGTGCCTAGTGTTTTCATCAGTGCTTTGCAATGGTCTTTGTGCCTACTTTACGGGTAGATAATTAAAATATCAAACAGCAAGGTGCTTTGCCTGGTCACCAACATAGCCAAGATTACAGCCTTGAGGTCCACAGTCCCAGCCCCATGCACTTCCCCATTGGCAGCACTGCTAATAGGTGGTCAGTTCAGTTTTAAGTGCATGGGATCCTCTCATGTTATCCAGCGTGCAGAATGTGAGACTGCACACAGCAAATCACAGTTGTCTGAGCAGATGGAGGGGCAGTCTCCTTGCTGCCACCAGAAAGCCTCCAGAGCTAACACAGACAGAGGCATTGGGCTCTCTTATCTCTTGTGAGTTACAGCCTGGAAAGCAAACCACTAGAAACCCTCCTCTGGTCATTATGTCATATGTGCAACTCCTTAATTAGGCAAAACTCTCACCAAAAGACCTTCTTCCTTCCCTTTCTTAGTGTAGCCTGTCCCACCATCTGCTGGGGAAAGACAATTTGGTAAGTGATTTACAAAAATATGAAGAGGTCCCTTTCTGCTGTTCATGAGTAACTCTCCTGCAGTGCTGTGGTGTCTGAAATCCTCTGCAAAGCCAACTCCTCACATTGTCACTAATGTCTCTGGCATGGTTGGGAGGAATGAAGGATGAGCTTTAGCTGAATGTTAATCTCAGATTAGTCTGGTTTAGTAAAAAAAAAAAGGCAATTGCATAATTTCTGAAAACTGACAGGAGACAGAAACCTATTCATTTAGACGTAAATCACTTTAAAGTGCTGCTTTAGGTTGAAATTTAGTTGATGTTAAATTTGTCAGCTTAAAAATGTGGGGGAGTGGGGGGAGAGAGAGATATTACAGGACTGCTTTCAGAACTCTTTTATAATCCTATATATTTAGAATGAAGTGAAATCCTACCTTGTGGTACTTCTACAGATTTGTCTGAAGGAAGAGGAGGGAGTATTTGCCTTCCAGTGCTTGCTTTGAACTTTTGAGCTTATTAGAGCCCTGAATCAATATTCAGTGCAATTTCATTACCACTTGAGTGAATTTGGATTTTTCATTCAAAGTTATTATTTCCCTCCCTCTAGCTGTCAGAGAGATTCTTAAATACCCTTTTGCTCCAGACTGCTCAAAACACTAGTGGAGCTTTGTGAAGTTTGGACCTGCTACTCAGCACCAGGTTCATTAATCTTTTGGTTTTCTGACAGATGCTAACTAAAAGCAGCTGTATGTTAAAACTTTCCTTTAGTGATCAGCACATAAAAGTATTAGGAACTGGGAGGAATAACACAGAATATATTATGTGCTGTGAATGTATAACTGAAACAGATAAAATAGCTAGAAAATAAAATATAAAACTGCAGCTTGACATGATTCATTATAATGTTTAAGGAGTATTTAACAGTTTAATTTTCTTAATGACTGTAAGTGTTTGTTCTGAATATTTCTAATAGATATTCGCAGAGAATATGAAATGTAGCATTTTGTATCCAAGGCTGGAATTAATTTGTACGAAATTCCTCTAGTAAAAAATAGATTTCTTTAATACTCCAGGCACAGATGCTGCCAATTCTTTAGAAATTTCCATGGTTACCAGGAAAAATTGTATGTATTATGAGACAAGTCTAATAGATCATAGAGTCAGTCACTTAAACCTGCAGGAAACACATTTATTAGGGCTTAATCTGTATTATTAAGCACTCATGGGGAATTCACTATTAAAGCATAAATCACTGTCATTGATGATCTCTAAAAAGCAATGCATGCTGACTGCGATCTCTTAATCTTCACTGCACAGAGAGCAGGCAAAACATAATTTCTAGTTATGTATGGGTTCAAAATGAAGTCTCTTGGGAGTAGTCTGCATGGTCAGTCCTTGCCCCAAGCATCGGAAGCGCTCACTTTTGGGTGAGTTTCTCAGTTTGCAGAAAGACTTGGCCATAAGGCAGCATGTGGGGCCAGGCTCACAGCCTATTCAGTGGGGAAGACGTGCTGTGGAGCCTGCCTGGTGGCTGCAGTTAATCACATAGGGGGGTACTCTTACATGGCAGCCAACATATCTCTTCCTAAACACTAAAGTCCTCTACCCTGTGCTGCACATGTGTTACGATGCCTAGCCACGTAGGGCATGGGCACACCATAGCCTGCCTAGAATGTGCCTCCATCAACAACCGAGTGCTGTTGCTCATTATCACTTGATCGATGTGACAGGGGACACTGGCGTTTGGACGTGTGAAAGGCAGGCTCTTGGTCAGATATTCTGGGTTGAGGGAGAATGTGCAGTTGTGAACCTTACTAAATACTAAAACACACCTCCCTGGAGCCAGGGACTCATGGTCAGCCTCACAACACGTGTAACATGTTGGATCTGTTCATCAGCCCTACAGCTAGGGCACAGCAGAGCCTCTTACGGATCATTCTGCATTATAAAGTCATCATTTCAGTACTTGGAAGGCACCATTCCTGGAGGCTGGGGCCCTATTTCCGTGAGATTTTTGGCTATGGATAACAAGCAATTTTTAACCTAGGTGTTAATGAAGTAATGCATGTCTTAATAAATGTATTTGCTTGGAGGCATACTGAGCTCTGGTCCCCCTGGACTTCTGTGTGTTGGGGAAGAAGCAATTTAACTTTTGAGTATGGAGAGGAGTTTACAAGAGCAAGTAACTGGACAGCACTAGGCAGTAAGTGGCTAAGCACAGAATGCTTTGACCAGTGTGTCCTTTTGGACAGCCTTATTGGCAGGAGGTGGCTCCTATTTGACAGCTGTCAAGGACAGCATAACTGGGAAAAGCCTTAAAATTCTGCTTGGCAACAAGCAGAAATCTTCAAGAGGGGCAACATAGTAAATATTTTGCTACTCGTCCATCCTGAGGGATGGAGATTGGCATGTGCGTCATGGCATTCAAACAGCGCCCTGAGTAATGTTTGAGTTCTGTCTGTTAGGCATTTTATGTAAATCTTTCTTCTGGTAACAGTTTGATGTAATTCTTGTTTGTTTTAATACACTATGAATTCAGTTCTCAATTGCACTAAAGTATTTTCCCCTTCTTTGACAGCATGTCAGATGCTACAAAGCATGTTCATATTAGGTGCTCTTAGTATTGACAGAATGACATGAAGTGTCTTCGTTTGAGTGAGGAGAAGGTCTTTTCTTGGTGCAACTTGGTGCTCAGAAGCCCACAGAAGTAAAGTCTGCTGAAGTAAATGTTTCTTTTCAACAGTGTCTGGAAAATAAATATCTAGTGTGATCACCAGACTGTGGCTATAATTCACATTTAATTCTCCCACAA
Organism: Balaeniceps rex; assembly: GCA_013401315.1. Classification (NCBI taxonomy): domain Eukaryota; kingdom Metazoa; phylum Chordata; class Aves; order Pelecaniformes; family Balaenicipitidae; genus Balaeniceps; species Balaeniceps rex. The sequence goes on along the minus strand of VYZW01053968.1, from coordinate 243,779 downwards.
GATCCGGGAAGACAGAGACTGAAAAGACTGTTAGATTATCTGCAGTCTTTAATCTAGAATCTTTTCATTGACTAATAGTAGGATTAAAATCAGTCTGTTATTCCTCCTCTATACACATTTCCTACACTCTTATTAAATCTTCTTTTAGATGACTTTGAACAGAAAGGATAGAAAGTATTATTTAAAGAAAAGGCTGATTCAGAGTTAGAAAGTATAAAACTATGTAATGTTAAAAATAGATGCAGACCCTTGTGTCAGTCTAGTTTCAGATCCAAAGCTGTACTTCTACTCTTGCATCTTTCAGAAGAAACACTTGGTTTAGCCTGGTAGGGATGTAATATATTGACATCAGTGGCACGAGTATAACTGAGATGAATTTGATTCCGCTCCTCACGCCACTTCTTTCTTCAATCTATATTTCACTTGAGAAACTTGATTTGGTGTCAGACAGAGTTACATGTGGTAAAGGATCCTGGCGTTTTATTGCTCCTGCCTAGATGATATTACTAATGTTTCAAGGAGTGCTGTAAAGCATGAAAGCAAGACATAAATCTCTAAAGGTAGCCTAGCTGCTGTAAAACTGTAAAATAAATGCGAACCTTTTGCATTTTCTGCAATGATGTTAGAAAAGAACTTGACTGATTGACTGCTAATTCTGCTGATTGAAAATGGAGGACAGATTAGTATTAGCCTGATGAAATCTAACAGGCAAGCTACCCCCTTGTTCTTACAGTTGTGCAATGTAATGAGGGGAAAAATAGAAGCAAGTAACACATGCCTAGTTTTTTTGAGCTGACACTGGGCTATCAGTTAGAGCTGGCCAAAAGGCAGATTTTCCATGTTGTAAAACAACTTTTTTTTTAAATTATATTTTGTGTCAGTTTGAATCAGACTGCTACCAAATATTTTGACACTTCCTGTGAACTGGATATCCTGGCAAAATATCATTTTGGAAATGCTGAAATATGTCATTGTAAATTTACTCCCCTTGGCCCACACTGCTTTTGGGCAAAATGCATTTCTCTTTTTCAGTATCACCGCTGATGACAGAAGCCATAAAACAGGCAGGAGTAGTTGGGGGTCTGGTGGTCTGGGGCTTGTTCTGTGCAACGTGCTCTGAGCCGTGGGCCCCGCAGGCTCCTAGGTGTCTGCCAGGCATGAGTCAAGGCAGTGCCACTGGTGGCTGCGGCTGCCCTGTTGGTCTCCTCCCCTGCTACCCTTCCTCCCCTTGTTTACTCAAGTTGCTACTCTTGCTGGCTCTGGTCTTGCCTGTTTGTCACCTTGGCTTGCCATGGTCCTCGGTTTCTGTGGCCCTGACTTGCTCAAGTACACTGAGCAAGTTCCTCGTACCCCTGCACTTAATTGTAGCCTATCTTCAATCACTGGATCTTCTCTTTGGCTTGTCCAAAGTCAGTCAAACCTGTTCTGAAAAATGTATTTTGACTTCATCAATAGAGAGATTTTGGATTAAATTGGTTTCTACGGGAAGTTTCTGTCTACCTCATTGTGTGCCATTTCTAGGATTAGTATTAGTATTGCTTTCAAAGCTACTCTACTTTTGGGAAACTTTCTTTCCTGTGGACCTTATTCCTTGAAATCCCTTCTCATCTCAGCCTCAGGTTCATGTTCTGTGCTTTGTATTATTTGCTTGGACGTTTCCACTGACATTTTAGACTCCTTTAAGAATTAAGGCTTATGGTGTGCATAGTTCTGCTTTCATTAATGTAGGTATTGCCCTGACCTTGCTAGGTGACCTGAAAAGTCTGATTTCCATGACATTATCATCTCCAGTTGTGCCCATCTGAAATGTGCAGTCTGGCACATATTGCAGCTGGAGCTAAAGGGAAGGTCAGGAACTGGAGCCCTGCAGTGAGACTGAAACGTCTGAACAGACAGGTGCTGCACTTCCCCGACTGGTTCAAGGCAGAGATGTTAATTCCTTACTTTCCTGGACATGCTTGCACAGCTTATTTTAAAAACCAACCAACCAAACAAAACAAAACCAAACCAACAAAAACACCCAGAAAACATCCTAAAGTGATGCTTGATTACTTTTGGCTCATGCAATGTTAATTACATTGGCTGGGTGGTTTGGAATCTAAAAATTATGATCCTCAATCTTTAATGAGACACATCTCTGCCAATGACAAAAAGCGGGGAAACTGTTCACAGGTTGGCAGGTAATGCTGGGTTGACTTAAATTCTCATAAGTTACTGAAGGAATCCAGTGCCAACCTCAAGTCACGCTCCCCATCCCCAACTGCCACCATGCACCATCAACTGCCCGCCCTGCAATGTCTGCCAAGGGCACTAACTCATCACTAAAAAAAAAAATTATAATTGAAAGGGAGTTATAAAATATTATTTTGCACTTTATTCTGTTTCCCTTTTTCATTTTGTTATTTGTTAGACAATGTTGCCTCACACATTAGTAACAGTCACTGTTAATGCTTCACTAATTGTGTCAGTCTCTTCCCAGGAGGAGACACTGTAATCTTGATAAGGTGTTTCAAAATTGTTGCTGATGATTTAAGGCATGAAATCAAAATATTTCATTTACTATAATATGACGCCTCATATTCTGGAAGTGATGACTTTGTGAGTACTGTAAATGATATGAAATGGGAAATTAATTTTTCCAAATAAAAAGGGGGATTTTCCATTTTTTTTTCCAATTTTCTAAAGTTGGTAGTTATGCCACAATTGAAACTACATAAATGATCTAGATCAAAGTAGTGTTTTTCAACCAAAAAAAACTTCCAATAGTTTCAGCACTGAGTATTTCTAGGAAGTTACATAGCTGCACAGAACAGTTTTGAGTCACTAGAAGACCTATTACTTCACCTCTGTTTCCTCTTTGTTTGAACCAATGCCAGAGGTCGGCAGTGTGCAGGGTGTAAGAGCTAGTTGGCTGGAGCTTCATATGGATAATCCTGCAATGTAGACGGGAGGCTGGGGAAAAGAGTAGAAATGGCAAGATTTCTCTCTGCCCTGCCATGAAAGATGGACGCTTGCCATAGGACATTGACGATTTGCTGTGCGGAATTCTTGTAGCTCTTGCTAAGCAGGTGTTGCTCGATCTGTGCAGGAGTTTGCAGCCATGTCCCTGGATGTGCTCCCTGCTGTCATTTGTATTTTCATTCATTGCAGATGCTGCTGCTGCATTCACTTTTTGGTCTGCAGCCTAAGTTAGTCCAGATACTGAAGCCAATAACTGTGGTGCTGCGTTAGTAAGCTCCCTGCCCTTCTAAACACTATGGTGGGCGTACATTTGCTGGAGTCAGCCTTAGAAAAACCAACCCCCAAAACAATCAAGAAAACCAACAAAAAAAGCCCCAGATCTTGTTTTCATTTGAAGATGTAAGCGCTTTGTTTCTCTTGTGAGTGGGGCCTCTTGTGACACTCGGTGTCTTTGGGCTGCGCTGATCAGCGCACCGCTGCTTTGCATCCAGGTCTTGAGTTAACACAGGTATCTAACCCGGATTAGTACCTGCACAGGTAACGGTGCTGCTGGGCTGATGCAACACTAATGGCCCATGAGCTGTGTTACTTGTCTAGAGTTCTCTGGGTGGGATTTAAGGTATTGACCTTGTTCTTGTGGCTCATCTGTCTGAGAAGTTGCTCCCTCCCTGTGCTATGCTGTTTCAAAAGAGGATGGCCCACTAGAAGGGAGTCACAATTCTTTGCTCTTAAGTTGGATTGAAAATGGCTTTAGCTTTCAAGTAAGTTTCAAAGCACATGTTTTCCATCAGGTCTTGCAGTTACTTTCTTTAGGTACAGTGGGAATATCCTGAAGAAAAATTCTTCCCTTCTGTCTGCCTACCTTCTGGAAGAATTTCCTTGGCTCTTTCCATCAGCTTCCCAGGCCTGGGCCCAGTCCCAACAGGGACACGGTGTAGGGGTGAACGCTTTGCATTCTGCAGAGTTAGAGCTACCTGCTATTTCCTCAGCTTTAGCAACAAAAACACATACAGTGCAGACAGAAGCATTTAATAGTGAGCCTGAATAGCAGCCAAGTTTAGCAACAGATAAAATCACAGATGAACTTGTTAGAAGTTCCATTATTTTATATACCTGTGTGCAGGTATCACGTGATTTGTGGTAAGCTTTGGATTGGAAGCACTAGCCTGTGATTAATAAACCACAAAGAGAGTGCATACATGATTTTTTGTTGTTGTTGAAATTGAGGCATGAAATACACATTTTTTTTTTAAAGCAGACACTTGTATGTGAAATAAAACTACGGAATCAGAGGGACTCAGATTATAGCTGTGTTTTTATAAGGAGTGAGCTGCTTCTATGGAACAATGTGTAGAGGACATTGTAATGAAGAAGGTATCCAAACTAGTAAAGAAAATGAACATAAAACAAAATTATAGCATTGTGAAGTGATATGAAATAGAATGAGAGTATTAGGATATAAAACTCATTGGAGGTTAACATTTGGGCAAAGAAGAAATACTGTTCCTGAACGGATGTTGTCTTTCTCTCTCCTTCTTGGCTAGTCTTACCAAACCTGTTGGCTAACACCAACTAAAGTGTATTCATAATTTATAAGTCTGTGGTCTGTTTTGTCTGTTGAGTTTGATGTTTGGTAAATTCCTGTAATCCATTAAAACTGGGACTGTGGTGTTTTGTAAGCCCTGAGCCCTGAATCCATCCTGCTCTGTGAGCTCTTCTATTCCCTTCCCACTGCATTGTGGCTAGCTATGAAGGAAGCTGAACTACGTCGAGGTTTAATTGGTGTTGCTAATAGATTATAGCAAGTGATCAGTCAACACAGGATCTGTCTGATTTACATCAAAACTTGTGAGATGCTTTCCACCTCTGAGTTTTCGGGATCACAGTTGCCAGTTGGCATGTCTGCTGGTTGGGATGTCAGTTCACAGTGACTGGTCTCCATTTGGTTTCCTTGGGACTGCTATCTGCTTTGTAGACCTGGCTCATGCTAGTGAAGCAGTAGTCTGCTACACCAGAAAACAGTATGGCCTGCTGCTCTGCTGGATGTCGTGGCTCACCTTGGGAAGCAGAAGGGAGATGGTGCAGGGTACTTGCCTTGTCATGGCTGACACAGGCACTCTGCTTAATGGGAGCTTTTATTTCCTGGAGTTGTCAATCTGGGATATTTCATGAGCACAAAATCCTCTTTAAAAATCCCAAACAAACAAAAAAATACCCTTAGGACTTAGGCAGAGCCAAAATGCAGAAATAAATTACCCAGAGTTAGACAAGCATAAAGATTTTTTAAAATGACACAAACGTTAGAGAAGGGGAAAAAGTGCCTAGTTTTGAAGAAATGAGAATTTTTCTTAAGGGTCTCTGATAATAGACTTAGGCTCAGCCAGGCATTGTCCCAGGCAGCTTCACAGATACTGTGTTCGCTCCCTGCCTCTAGGCTGCCTCTGTTCCTGTTCTGAATGTGTTTGGGGACTTCTCCTCTCTTCTTCCTCCCCTACAATATTCAGTTTCTTGCTGTGTTTGGTAACTAGGGGAGGGCTTCTTTTATAGCTCACCATAGTTGCTGCAAGCAGTCATTTGCTGAAGGCTAGCTACAAACACCCTTCTCGCCTTTGGGTTGGCTGAACCCTAACCAGCTGTGAGTAGTCCCTTCATGGAGAAGGTCATGCCAGGTTGGAGCAGGTTGACAATCACTGGCTTGATCCTGTTCTCTTCTGCTGACCTGCCCATCAGTCAGGCAGTGTCCTTTCTGGCATGCATTGCCCCTTGTGCAATGAGGGGGTCATTTAATGCAAACGGTATAGGCAACACATTTTGGATGTGGAAGGAGGATGTGAGCTCTGCTTTTTCATGCCATTGTATTTATTCCTAAGGGCACCACTATGATTTTAAACTTTTCTTCATAAGTTCCTTTTTTGTTTAGCTTATCCCACCTGCTACTGATTGCTGTAGTTCTGTCTTTAACCATGTGCTCTCTGACCCTGCCCTGCAGGTTAATTTCCCTGGCAGGTTTGGCTGAAGTTATTAAAAAGTAGTACAAATTGTTATCATCACAGTCTGCTAGGACATATCTGAACCTTGGCTCAGGTCTGACCTGAAGGTAAGAACAGAAGGCTGCAGAGC
>VYZW01053968.1:191519-233118 GCA_013401315.1 Balaeniceps rex | reverse complement strand
CATTGTTTAACCTCAGTGACTGTCCACAGAGAACTGTTGAAAGGGGGCTGCCAATTTGCTTCATGATTAAAATCAAGGCTAGTAAGAGTGTGAGTCTGTATATGCGCACACATACACATGTATGTATATATACATTTGTATATTAATCCAGGGCAGAAATCTCATGGGTCAAAATTTGAAATTCAGAGAATAAAACTCATTGCACTTAAGCATCTCAGCTGGCACAGTAGTCAATCTGGGACATCAGCCCCTCTTGCCTAATAATTTCCAGGGCATATTTGGTTATTTTTGCTGTAAACCCTTGTAATCACAGGGAAGGGGAAGGAAAGCAGTGGCAATTCCATTTTACCCTTTAGTTTTAGCAAAGGGTCAAGGGCCATTTTCAGGTTGCCTGCAGCTTCAGTGGCTTCAGGAGTTTGTGCTGCAAGCGCTAGGCCTGTTCTTTAGCAGCTGGAGATGTAAACATACAGCAATCGAGCATTTAATTTAACTTTGTGGGGCTGCATAACTTTCAGATTCTGAGGCAAATTGGCTGCTATTAAAGGGAAACACTGATGGTTAAATATACATTCATTCCAGCGAAAGGCTGGAAGAACTTTTTAATATTTATGGTGCAATAATTGATCTTTTACCACTGTCAAAAGCTGTTAAAGACTTATCAGCTTGCTATTTCAGCACCATATGCTCTACACAAGTTCCTTACCATGTGTCTTTCCTGCACTTTAGGGGAAGAACATTTGTTAGAATATCAAAACAGAGAATCACTTCTTCAAATGATGGTGCCTGTGTAGATGTGTGGGACTTTGCCATAAGCCCTCATTTGTATCCAGACCTCTTGAGTACGGAGAGGTCTAGGGGATGTACAGTTGGGTCTTTGCGTAGTGAAGCGTGGTAATAGTATTTTGTCAGAAAAAATTGTATTTGAATTTGCTTTAATGTTGGCCACAATAACTTAATGCAATGCTGTTGTGAAGGTGCTGAACTGCAGCCTTGGAGCAAAGCAAATGTTCTTTGCACTGGCACATTCACCTCATTTAGCTTTTATTGTCACTGCTTAAGTCCTGATCTTGCACCTTAGGTCTTAGCTTGGCCAGTTAGAGGTCTCCTCTGGTAAGGAGAATTCAAGTGGGGCCAAGTCAGTGCAAGCAGACCCTGTGGTATCTCACCTCCACAAGGCCGGTGGGGAGGGAGTTTGTATTCTGCAGGTCTCAGCCTGGGAATATATGGAGCATGTAGGTGTCAGCATTGCATTTTTGCCTTCTAGTGGAGTATGGAAGAGTCTCAGAGAGCTTCCCTGTCACTTGAGCATGTTTCCATCACAATCCCTCTCTGCCAGGCTCACCCTCATTTTCTACATCAGAAATGCTTAATTAAAATAAAAAGGATTGAGAAACGAGTTAGAAAGAAGCAGTAGTAGGGTGAGAAGAAGAGTTAATTAAATTGGATTTCTGCTTATTTTATTGTATATTGAATTTCTAGAGAAAGAGGGATCAAATGAGTTTCTGTAGTTCATTAAGATCCTGCTTAAACAGTCAGTGAAGAGAGGAAAAAGCCGAGCCTTTGGTGAGTCTTGTGTCTGGTCATAAGATAATCACAGTCTTTCTAAAGACCCTAAAGTATTGAAGAATTACAGGGCTCCTTCAGTGGTGGCCCTGTGCCATACCCCCACCTGAGAGTTTGTGCTGTGTCCGTTTTTTGAAGATATATAATTTTGCAGTCCAAGCTTGCAAAGTCTGGAGCAGAAGGAAAATGCATGCAGGTTTCAGAGCACCCTCAGCTGCTGCCTCCACCAGAAGAGTCCTTACAGGATTCAGGCTAAGACATAGTTGGCTGAGGGTCTTCATAGACTAAGGCCAGATGGACCTATTATGAATGGCTATTTGGATTCCTCCCTCAAGGAAAGCTAGGAGGTGTGAGGCGCTCTGTTCCTCTTCTTTTTATCTGCGTGATTTGGGCCCCTTCCTCTTTCAAGCTCCTGTGAAAAATCCCTGCCATAACATCTCAGAAGGAGGTTACTGTGGCAACCTTAACTCTTGCTTTCTTGGCCGTGCAGCAGATATTGTTGTGCCTTATTATGAGACAATTTTTGAAGATTGTGGAGCTTTTACAAATCTGCTTGTTCTCCACAGGGAAGGAGAAAAGTTCTGATGGGTGGTAGTGTCTGCCCCGGCAGCTCCATCAAATTCAGAGCTCCTCTTTCAGGTGAAATTACAGCCCTCCTTCATTTTGCTGATCTTTCATCAGGTTTTCTTCCTCTCCCTAACCTTCCTATTCTCTCAGAGAGCATCTAAAAGCATTTATAGACCTCCTGTAACTCAGCAGTGCCTTTGAAGACTAGGATGTTAAACTGTGATCTTTTTTTTCCTGCTGTTTTTCCTCTTAGCCTTCCTCTCTGATTTTAGCCATGTTCCCTGGATTCTGGTTTCCTCTTATGCACAGCTGGCTGTCAGAGTCAAGAGAGACTTTTGGAAGCAGCATGGAAGCACAAGTTACTTAGGGTAAGCTTCCTGACAACAGTGTGCTGACTGGTTTCTCAAAGTCATGTTTTGCTGTGGGGACTGTTTTGAACTAAATTAAATTATCTGAGTGTGAAACAATCTAGCATGATCCTTGATGGATAGCCCAAGGCTAGGAGTGATGGGGGAGGTGTAACACCCTCCAAAACCGCTATGTGTGTTTTTTTATATTCACCTGTAATTGGATGGGGTTTGTTTATATGCAGTAAAACAAGATGAGGCAAAAGCTCTGAGAAAAGGAGGAAACAGAAAGGTCCCAATGCACCAGTGTTTGTGGACTGCTTTCTAACAAGACTGGCAAGGCCAAAAAAAGTAGAGAAGTTTGGGAGAAGTTACCATGGCAGCTTTACTTCATGTTAGTTGGGGTAACACGTGACATGAAGACTGATGGGCTTAAAACCGCAGCATCTGTGTGCCTGGTGTAGTGATGTGGTGCTGTAAGCATAGGGCTGGGAGCCAGGACACCTGGGTTCTGTATCCAGCTTCTCCACTGCAGCCCCAGGGATGTTACTCACCCTTATGCTGTTATTTTTCCTCATGGCTCTTGTCTGCTTCATCTGCTAAGATTGTTGACTTTCCGCTGCAGATGCTATCCCCTGTATTTGAACAGCACCTGACACAACGGGGCTTTGCTTCTTATAGAAAGATTTCTTAGGTTCATTAATGATATCTGATGCTGAAGAAATGCCACCCTTAAGTCATTTTGATTTGGGGATGAGTCAAGCTCTGTAACATTCCAAAGAGTCACAGCAAAGCAGTCGGTCCCAGCCGTGCTTCCAGTGGAAGGAGTTTGGGAATGCAGGATGTAGTCAGGCACCACAATCAGGATCTGATGGGGTGCTTTGGACAAATGCATAGGTGTTAAGATCTTTTTCAGGCACTTGATGGGGGAGATTATTCAAGGCCACGGCATGATTCTGGAAGAGAGCTAAGTCCATCTCTGAGCAGCCAGTGAACATGTGGTGCTTGGCTGGAAGGTGGCAGGTTCAGGTCTGAGTCCCTGCCATGATGGATTTTTTTCCCCCAGAAGTGGAAGAAGTGTTGACAAATCTGTGAAAGTGCATTGAAATTAAGAGGTGCTACACAACAGTCAGAGATCACAAACTTAATTCGTTACTAATTAGGTTGCATTTCACTACAACTAATTGATTCAATGCCTCATTCATTAGGCAGAACAGGAAAAGGTTTTTCCACTAAAGGCCCCATTGCAGGCACTGCAGACAAGTCCTTGGCAGGCACTAAGTAAACTCAGCTCCTATGGAAATCCCCAAGATACTTCGTTACATCCCACATGGTCATTGATATTTGGAATTGCTGGCTGAAAGGAATGATGGCTGCTTCAAGAACACACCACCACAAAACAAGGCAGAAACTATGCACATTTGGCCCATGCATTGGCTAGGAGAAGAAAAAGGCTCATGACACTGTCTTAAGTAAACTGTTGTCCTAGATTATAAGCCTGAGAGCATGAATCGTCTTTAACCTGCATTTTCTGTATTCTTTACCAGGTACCAAGATGGATATAGCGAACAAATTTTTGTGTAGGGTTGACTGACTTATCTGAATTACATTAGGCAATAGAGATCTGCATAGGATAGGAATAGGAGATTTTTTGCCCCCCAGATATATTATCTTCTCTTATTAAGTAAAGTTTATGGTGCTTTCCTTTTTTCTTTGTGTGCCTTAGTATGGCTCTGTCTCCTATATAAGTTTGCTCTTGCCAAACTCGTAGGAACTTAGTATCTTTTTGAATGTCTCCCTTGTTGCTGAATTTAAATTAAACTGGTCAACAAGTTCAGTAATTCCTGGGTGTGGGTGGACAGAGGGCACAGACAGTGCCTGCCTCTTCTTAGGCGATAAGACTAATAAAAAATGTGATATTTTGTTTCCTGCTCTCAATTAATAATGTTGCTCATAAAACAAAGTTGGCTTTCTCAGAAGTATTGTTTTAGAATTTAGAACACAGTAACAAGTGTGACTCCCCAAGGCAATTGTTTCCTTCTTAGAACTTCTTAAATATATGTTCCTAGGACAGTACTAAAATGAAGTAGAGAATTCACTTTAGACAAGGTATTAGATGATGTGCATAACATAATTACTATGGAAATTGCTGTAACCAGTACAGCTATGTATAAAGTTTGTTTCTTGCCTTTGGTAATTTAGGATTCTTTTTTTCACTAGGATCATTTCATGATCCTGAATTAGAAGAATTAGATTCAGTTGCAAAAAAAAAAATCAAAAAAGAAAATAACTGTGTGCAGTTTTTTTTTAAAAAAGGCAATAGAAAAATGATACCACAGCGTTCCACCTTTTTTTTCCTCTCAATGAGCTCTGTTATATTTGCTCAGTCTTGTAATATTTTTCAAAACTGCTGGTCCTGCAAACTCAGCCTGAGGTTTTAAAAAATGAAGGTTCTGTGCTCCTGCGCCCAGAGCATCATACATAATCAGGAAAAAGTAGTGGAAGTAGAAAGAAGTGGAATTTTGGCTCTATCTCATGCTTCTAGCACTGAAAACATGTTTTGTTTTATATTTTTTCCTCAAAGCCATACTTTTTCTTCTGGACCAAATTCTAGCAATTTGTTTATTTGGAAAATATGACTAAGGTTTGGCTCTAGGAACACACTGAGTCCTGGCTACAATCATGGAAAGAATCTCAAGAATGACAGGAAGCAAGCTTTTTCCTCACTCTTTTTCCCAGAGTACTATAGTACATCTGGTTTCATCCAAAGTCTCTGAAGCCCATGGGAATGTCACTGATGTGGTGGGGTGTGAAACGGGCACTTGCATTGTATCAGTAACTCTCTACAATGAACAGATTTGGGGTTTACATCCAGTATTAAATTTCTACCAGTTGACAAAGCCGGTGTATTAATTTTCATCCATTCAATACATAGCCAAAGGCTTTCTTGGAACTGATGGTGAATTTATTAAGACTGGTAGCTGGCCTTTGTTTTTGCATTTGTATCCTCACTCCTAAAAATATTGGCTTTGTCTCTTGATTGCAGGAGGCGTTGACTTTGAGGTTTGGGAACTGATAAAATCTGTTGTAGAGGAGAGAACGATATTCCTATCACTGCCTTTGGGGATAATTTGAGCTAAAAGCTGTCTGGTTTCTGTTGGAGGGCAGAAATCAGATCTATGATATTTATTTTTGCTCACTGCATCTTTCAGATATCCTAATAAAACCCCTCTCTGTTTAGACATCTGGCTTTGTCTCATTAACTTGATGAGCCTCGATGCTCCATTCATCCATTTCTCCCATAAACAGCTCAGTGTCTCATTTTCCTGCTGCTTCCTTTTCATAGGATGCATGCTCATCTACAAATTTCTATTCCTTCCTAGCTTAAATCTCACCTGAAAATTCATTTAAGACTGCCCATGGTAAGCAAAGCAATAACAGTCTTTGTGTTAGCTCCTCAGCTGGCAGATTTAATCATGGGCTTAAATTTTTTTGAGCCTTGAGTCAGGTTTGACTCTGGAAAGGTAAAACTGCTGTGCTGAGACACTCTCTCTTACAGGTAGGCAATGTCAAGGACTAGCATAAAAGAATTGTTAATTTCCTAGGGATTTTAGACTTGTGTCTTTGGTCTGATGGATTTGAAATCTACGGCAATTAGAATAAATTCCTTTATTTCCCCAAATTAAAACTGAATTTTCCCATGTACCATTCCATAAGGGCAAGATTTTACTGTGAAGATTGCAGGAATCTCTCTCTCTCACACACATATTGAGGCAAGTCTCTTTCTCTTATAAAACTTGATAAAAAGAACCATTATTATCCTTGCAGTCTTCAATGCATTCTGCACTTTCTTAGTTGGCTCAACTTCCACTTCTCTAATCCTTTAAAATTCTTCAAGGACAGACTGGGGAAGAATGGATAAGCATCTATTATTGTTGTGGTACATTATTGTTCTGCATGAATTGAAGTCTTGCTACCTTGCAGAGACCTATTCCCTTTCCTTTCCAGGGCAGTGGCTCAAAATATTTTAAGAGGGACATTTTTCTGTTTAACTATATCTGTGCTGTGCCGGTAGCATGCAGCGCAGTGAGATTCCTCTCAAAGATTTGTTGCATACCACGTTTGGGACAGGATGTCAGCTCTGCACCGGTCCTCAGTAGCATCTGTAGAAATGCCTGCCACTAAAGTGACAATAACGGATGAGAGGATGGAGCTGGGAGGTAGCAGCAGGAGGTCAGTAGTCTTCTCTGCCTTCAGTTTCCTTCTTTTTTTGTTTTGGGCTAGATCCCAGACAGATGAGGTTCAAACAGGATGGAAATGTTGCTGTGTGGAAAAGTCAGGAATGGGAGAGAGGGAATGGGGGAGACATTAAAAGACGCTGTGGAGGTGCACGCACCTGGGCTGTCCCAAGCTGAGAAGCTCCAGGTGATGGTGGCTGAACTAAGGCTACCTAGGTGGAATATAGGCACAGGCAGAGACATGCCATCTACCCATCCTCCTGTGGCCTGTCACAGCTCTCAGGCTTCAGTGGCTTTGCTTCCAGTGACAGCAAACAGGGAGCTCTGTACTGGAGAGTTTGGTGAGCTCCTGGGTGTCTTTTGGGCTGGGCCTGAGAAACCTGTGCAGCACCCACTCAGCAAGTACGGTCTGCTGGTCCCTCCACCTCCCTCAGGGCCAGCATTAGGCTTCTCAGTGCTATCTCTGCAGTGCTCTGGTTATGAGCCTGAGCGGGGCAATGGGGCACAGGGGATTTTGGAGCACCAGCGGGTCTTGCTCCCTAACTAGGGCTGATGGTGCATTGGAGGCTCAAGAGCTGAGGTTGCAACCCTGCCCAAGGACCTGAAATCTAAGTCTATGCAAGTCCTTGGGAAGTGTTGATCCAAGACCAGCTCTACTGTTGTGAATGGACTGGTTGTTGAGGAATGTAGTACCAAGCTACTCATCATGTCCTGGCCTCCCATTGGCCACTGCTTTGACCCTTCTGTACCGTCACTGACTTCGGAGAAGTTACTCAGAGAATGAAGTCCCATAACTTTGAATAGGAATATCTGTTACTCTAGAGATGGGCATTTGTTCTTCTATTCACCTCAGGATAGATGCTAGACATAAAGGCTGGTACTCCAAGATCTATCTGTGGTCTCCACAAGACATGCTGTTTTAATGGAGCCCTTTGTGCCAAGTCAAACCTGGAAGTCTCCTCCTTTTTGATTTTTACCAATGTTAAGTAATGCCCAAGGGGGATTCGAATCGCATCAAGCAAAGCTCGGGGCTGATTTCTTCCGATGGTCCATCACTGCTAACTGATAAATCTATTACATAAGCAGGAAAGCCATGTGGGGCAGAGGATGTTCAACATAAGTTGTATAGATAATCCATAAACACTGTCCTGCTGGGAAACAGAACAGAAAACGCTGCTGCTTTGGCAATGAAAGATCTGAGGATAACACACCAAATCCTGTAATTAAATGACTTTTAGTGTTCCTAAATGTTGTGTTTCATCTAGACTTCCTAAATAGAATTAATTAGAAGCTAATTAAAAGAGCCTCCTGCTTTCTTTCAAAGTCTCTTTCTGGTATTGACTATAGTGAGTTTATCTATTCACAGAGCACCATGAATCACTCCCCTGTTTAAGAAAAAATAGATTGCTGTTCTAATACTTATTGAACACCTATAACAGATGTTTAAATCTCTACAAGCTTGAGATAATTAAAATAATAAATCTATACTCATTTGACAAGACTGTTAGCAGGAATCAAAGATATAAATAATCTAGTGGAGCTGTGAGACATTATTCTGCCAAGTGTTATGATCAAGTTCTTATGGAAATCAGAAGCCTGATTCTACAGTCCTTATTTAGGCAATGCTCCCATCAGATGTTGTTGTCATGAATAAGGCAGTGCTCAGTAAAGATGCCAGGATCAGGGCTCAGGACTGTATAATAGCAACGACCTCAAGAGCCTGGCCTTCCACCGTAGGGCTAGTGCCTCACCACTTAGCTGTCCTTGCCTATATCTTCTAGGAGAAATGGACGCAGATCTCTCTTGTCCTTTTCTTAGCCTATGTTTTGCTTCAGTGAATTAATTATTTGTAGTAGTATGTGGGCACCTGCATTTGCACTTCGTAGTGCTTGGCTGCCAAGGTGTGCCTCACAGGCTGGGAAACGTCACCTTATACCTAGCCTCGGGGCAGAGATGTGGTGAGAGGAGACTCAGCTTCCGTCTCCCTTCCTTTGCAGCAACAAACCTACACCTCCTGTTTCATCAGAAGGAGCCCCTGTGGTCTCCAGCCCTCCAGGAGGGAGCTAGCACAGCCCCAAGCTGGGGTGCTGTGCAGAAGAATTCAGGAGTCACTGGGCCCAAGAAAAAGAGGTTGTGCTCCTAAAGCCTGATAATCAGAGCACTCCTAGGACAGGGCTGTGGTATGTCCCTGACCCAAGGCTTTTGCATCATTGACTATTTCGTGCCCCAAATCTGAATGGTTCTTGAAACAGGGACTGAAAACCACCTCTTGCTTCTTCCAGCTGAGTACCTGAAGGAGACCCCAAACCAAGGGCACTACCAAGATGCTGAAACTTCTTGACCATGGGGATGAGGTGAGGATGTACCTGTGTCTCCACAGTATCTAGAGCTCTTGGAATCTCTTTCTTTCAGCTTCTGAAAGGAGCTGGGTGCCAAGATCAGCAAAGAAGTACCCGTAGGTTAGCCGTGGCCTTGGATAAATCATGAGGTGTAACCCTGACATGGCCTTGCTTGCTTGGCTGGCTATTGGGGTGGTAGCACTGGAGTTGCACATGCCATGCTTTACTCCCCAGTGCCAGAACCAGAGGGATATTGATCACTTTCATTACACCAACAAAGTTAGTGAATTATCTCTCTGGGTACTGAGAATGAAAGCACAGGTAAGACAGAACATTGCACAGGCAGGAGGACAATGTCTACCACCTCTGTGTACATGGAGAGAAGTTCCCATGGTGGCTTCTCTACCCAGAGACTTGAAAGTAGTTGGTTTTAATGGTTTTGTGTGAAGCTTGTGAAGACACCAGAGTGACATAAATTATTCTCCCATCCGCCCAGCCCCTGACCAATGAGCACATCTAACAGAGCTGACGAAGGCCAGAAGAAACAGACATCCGTGGGGAAGCTGAAAAAATGAAGAGTTATGTTCATCCAAGAGGAACGTCTAACGCTGTAACACTGTCTTTTTGTAAAAGAGCTATGGGACTAGAGGTCTTGATTCACATAGTGAGACTCGTATGACAATAACTAGACAAGGAAACAAACAAACAAAATTTTAAGAAAGATCAGTGTTTGCTTTCATCTCACCACAGTGGTAGCCTTGCGATTAGTTGTGACGTTCTCCTGTTTTCAGACTAATGAGTATGTTAAGCTGTGTTTCGTACATAATTTCTGGCACCATGTCAGCTGCTTAACATCACTTGAAAAGGAGATCAGTGGGAAGAATACCACAGCAGAGCTTGGAAAATAACTTTGCAAGTGTCTCTCTTGTTTTTCCTCTCCTCCAGCCTTCACGCACTCCTGCAAGAATCCTGGCTGGCAAAGGAGACACAGCACTTAAACTCGAGGCAATGCCAGCCACGCGCTTTATGAGTGGGTCGTGCTTTGTGGTGCGAGGTGCTCACCTCAGTGCCGCAGTTGCCCACATCCTTGTTTGGGCCTGCTAAGTCCCTGGCAGCATCTCTGTTGTCCTGTGGCTCTTTGCTTTGCTGTGATATTTGTGCTTTCAGGTGTGACTTTTTTTTTTTTTCCCCCTTCCCCTGCAGCTCTGTTAGCAAAAGAAATCTACCAGCACTTCATTCATCATGTGTTTTTTTCCTTCCATGGCAAATATATATAAATAAATAAATCTTTGTCAAGGGAGCTCTAATGGTATGCTCCTATGTGGATAATTATTACTTCCCTCTCAGCAAAAGGTTATAAAAAATTTTCTTTTGGGAAAATGCAGCAGAGACTTTTTTCCTGGCAGGCAAATATTGTACAGATGTTCTTCTCTGGATAATACAGCTGAAATGCTCCTTGTAGGATAACCTGACATAAATGCTTCTGTTAGGCTGATTTCTGTGTCACTGAAAGACTGTTGACTGTTTTCCTAGGAGGGAAAAAAGCCTTCTATGGTTTCCTCCTACTGGGAAAACATTATTCAGGCACCTGGTTCTGTCAGAAAAATACAAATAAAAAATGCTATTTTTTCCTGTTAAATGGAACAGAGTCTTGGTTCAGAGGAGCTGTTAAACACATGCTTAAATCTGTATTTACAGGGACAGATTCTTGCCTGCTTAGCTGTTGACTAGCTGCACAGCAGGGGTTGCTCAGCTAACCAGTTTCTTTAGTGCTGCAAATACAGGTTCACAAGTGAAGTGGAAGATTTCCTAGCTGAGTGGAACGATTTGCTGCTAGAGCCGTGGTTTAGCTGACACTGGCAGCACTTTCAGCTGGCTTGGCTGGATGGATTTTTTCCTGGAAACAGCTGTCTTGCATTGAATCATCCCAGGCAAATTATCTGAGGGAAACATCACCTTCTGGAGTGTCTGTGGTGGGGAAGATGGAAAGCCAAACCTTCCTATTTTCTGTCCCCAGCTGCAGCTGATGGTGCTGCGATGCCCAGCCCTAAGCCGCCGTGCTTAGGAGTGTCTGGAGGAAATTGCAGATGGCAGGTGTCTGTTTATTCTGTGGTGCCCCTGTGTAAACACTGTATTTTTGGGTGGGGGGTGATTACCTGTCTCTCTCTCTAAACATGGACCGCAGCTGACTTAGTTGCCTTGTGTCAGGCATCACGGGAGTCAGGAGGAGAGGGGCCCAGAAGAGCATGCTGGTCCAGGGCAGCGTGCCTGTGCGTGGTGGCTGCTGTCTCTGATGCTTGTTTCTGAGCCTGGTTTTGTCTAAACTTGTAGAAATGTATTTCAGAAGGTGGTTTTTTTTCTTCCCAATTCTTCTCTTCCAACTGTTTTTTGCCACTGGGGGTGGGGAATGGAGAGACTGCTTTGGGCATTTCAGATACTTTTGACTATCAGCTATATAATGAAAGTGTTTGAGATTAAAGAGTATGCCTTAATTGCTGACATGAATCAATGTGCTGTGCATGATGTGTGTACAGGAGAAAGAGAGAGCTACTCAAGAAAATTACTGCTTTTCACCCTCTTAATTACTGCTGCTCTGAGGTCTAGGCTGAGGTCTAAGTGCTGTTTCTCAGCTGCTTTGTGTCCAAGACAGAGTAAAATGGTTCTGAGAATTAAGAGGAAATGAAAAATGATTTGTAGTTCAGACAGGTCTAATTTGGTCGCACTCCTTTCTGTCAGTCTGTCCCCTCCTTGTGAACTACCAGAGGAGTCATGCCTGCAGGTGGGTGGTGGCATCTCTGCTCTCGCAACGGAGCTGAGCAGCAGTGGCTGCTCTGGGGAGATTGCTGCAGAGCTGGACTGAGCAAATTTGACATTGTTTTTTTTTTCTGTAGGACAAAGACTTGGGTGTGACTTTGTGAAAACTGCTGTCAAAGGTGCTCTGCCTCAGCCATGTGTCCTAATGCTCAGCGAAGGTAGTGGTTGCCCCAGAGGAAAGTTAAAACATGCTGCTTGCTCTCTGCCATGGAGAAAGAATAGTGTGAGGAAATTGGACAAACGTTAAAGCCAGGGGAGCTCACCTAAGGCAAAGGTAACGCACCTGCTGGATGAGCAGTTTCCTGGAAAAGCAGACAAAACACTGGCCTGTTTAAAGGAATTGGACCCACTGCATGGATCTCACTGTGTAATGAAGGTATTTCTCTGTCCTCTCATATAATTTTTTTTTTAGTTGGTTCAGAGAGGGGGAGGAAGAGCTGAAATGGTGATCTTTGAGCAAAAGCACAAGCAGGGGTGAAGAGCGCAGAATTAGGCAGAGGGCATTTGACTGAGCAGAGCAGGCAGGATTCCTGAGGCTGCTGGGCACATGCGGTGAAGACAATAATATGCTTGAAAATGAAGTGGAAAAATTAGCCTTTAAAGAAGCAGCATGCTAGGGCGAGTGAGGGAGGTTGATGCAGTCATATTGCTTTCATACGAGTACAAGGAAATAAAATCCCCAAAGGCACTGGTGCTGCAGGGACTAAGAGGCTGTTGGAGCAAATGCTTTGGAGGGAAAATACACTGTTGGCGCAAAACATCAGTATGGGTCTGAGACTGACCGTGGCTAAGAGGAAGCACAAGGACACCTGATGGGCACAGGGACTGGGAACAGGACATGGGAATCCCAGTTTGCGGACTCTTGCTCCACCCCCAAAGCTTTGAATGAATATAAACTTATTCCAGGCTCTTACATCCTCCCCTTGTAAGATCTGCCTTCTCTCTCTGCCTTTCTCACAAGGAATACCTGCCTGCAGACCAGTATAGAGTTTATTTATGACAACGTAGATCCTGACAACGTAGCATCTTTACTGGATTAACCTCCCCCAAACCAGCAGTGACATATGGGAGACTGCCTCATCCCCTCCAACTCATTTGAGTTGTTATAAATGAGTAAAGCTGAACTTGGAGGAGAGAGAAAAATACCTCCTAAATTTTAAGCATATGGGGAATCCAAAGTAAAAGATTTCCCTAAGGTTTAAGCCATTATTCCTTTGATGGGAAGTCACAACTAGGAGTTGTTCAGGCACCGGGGGATGTATTTAAAGTACAGCTCTGCACAGTGTGGTGTGAAAGAGGCCTGCTAGCCTTACTATTTCTCTTCCTCTGTTAATGAGAAATGTTTGCCTGCAGAGCAAGAAGAGCACTCTGCCCAGCCTGATACCCTGACCACCAAACTACAGGCCATGTCCCTCTTAGTTGTGTGTGACAAGCCCCCTCTTCAGAAGTAGGCTCGCACTGGAAATAAGCTTCCTCAAGGTAATTGTAGTTCATAACTTGTTTTTGGAAGAGGCTTTCAGTATTCACATATTTCTTTCCAGCAGTAGATGGCAGCAATTTTCTTAGTCCTAATCTGATAAGATCTGTATGTTAATTACTGTAAATTAATGTATTTTAAAAGGTAAAGGCTTCAGCTCCCCTTTTCAGCAGTCATTATTAACTAAGATGTCATCCCTGCTGCCCTCCAGTTAGTCTAGTGCTGGGCAACAGCAGAGACCAGTGCCTGTGCCTGCCCATCCTGTGCTTGTCTTCTGAAAAGCCCAGTCAGCACCAGGGATGCTCGCTACCTCAGCCTCTGTGCTGGCGAGGCAGTGTGGGACCAGCAGCCAGCCGAGCTGGCCCCCTGGGCTCTCAGCCATCGGTGGTGCCACCAGGCACGAGCAAGACGTAGACCAACCTCCAGCTCCTTTGGGGTTATACTTTGGGGATAACACAGGTGTGGGAAAACATGTGGGCCCACATCCTTGCCTTCAGCTAGGAGGGGAAGTAAATAGCTTGGCAAATAATGAAGTGCAAAAAACCTATGATGAATGACTACTTAAACAAAGTCTGAAGAAAAAGAGAAGAGCAGAAATGATCCAGCTCAGAAATAATCAGTCTGTGTATATTACTCTAAGCTGACTTTTCCCCCTCGTACATGCTGTACATGTATTTCCAGAAGATGGTCATTAAGAGACTCATTTTTAAATGAAATGTTCGTGATCAGTATAAAGGTTTGCAACAGGAGGTAGGAAGTGTGAGAAATAAATTGAGCAACATTACTATATGAATCTAAAATATAATGGCTCCTGTTATGTGGGCATAGAAATAATGATGTTGAAATTAGGGAAGCTTCATCAACTTTGAATGAATAACTGATCTCCAGTGGACAGAGAGAAAACTGATTTTAATGATTGTTTTAAACTAACATTTGGTGTAATAAATGTTTAATGCATTTGTTCTAAAACAGAATTAACTGCAGTGCGATGTCTTATTCATGGCACAAGCACTGCTTCTATTCAGCAGTTTCTCTATCCTTTCTCTCTCCCAAAGTCTACAATAAGTTGGGATTTTTAAAGTTGATGATCCATTTCAGAATGTCTGATAAATATACCCCCTGCTACTGCTTTTGGTGGTGTGTCTGGCTGATTTGGCTGTGTCATGTGAAATGCAAGTGCAAGGCCAAGAATCAGACAAATTTATAATTGGGTAATTTTATTAAAACCATATTAAGCTCTGTTCACCCTGAAACATCGCAGGAATTATGACCTGCAGCTTTGCAGTCACCTGTGTTCCATTTCTGGTTGTGTATTAGGAACCCACATGCTATTTCACATTTAAAAATATCCTGTGGTATAATACAGGCAGGTGAAGGAGACTGACCTGCCCAAAATCAGAAAGAGAATTAGAAAGGGATGGGCAGGGGGAAGAGAAGGATCCTTGAATAAGCTGGGCATCATCACCATCCCAATCATTGTGGACAGCTGACCTATCTAGCAAGAGAGATAAAACCTTTTCCTTAATCATTAAAGGAAATCAGATGTAAGATCTGAGCTTGTGGGGACTGGTAAAAATGCTCTTTCCTGCATCTTGGATAAGTGACTAGTTCTAATATTATGCCCTTAATCAAAGAAAAACAATCAAGGGCTGGCTACTGTCCTCTAAAGCCTCAAGGAGCTCCTCCATCACTGCTTTTGCTCTTTTACTCTGGCTGCTTTTATGTTCTCCCAAGCGTACTCAAAGGGCAAGAGTGCTCATGGGACTGGACGTTCCCTGGTGAAGCTGTTTGTCTGCTTCCAAGTGCTCCTTTTGACCTTGCCCTGTTTCCCCTGCTAAAAAGGTCACGTACCAGTGAGCAGAGCTGTTGTGGAGTCACCTTTATGCCTATATAGCAAACATCCTGCCTTTCCTGTGATAACAGGGCCATTTCACAGCAAACTGTTCCCAGCAGAGAAATGCAGGCAAACAAATATGCCTGTCCATTTTCAGGGGCTCTTGCAGACTCTCCAGCTTAGAGCAGGGAGGTGAGCAGGAGACAGCCCCTGCGGCGCAGGGCAAAGGGGCTCGTTTAGGAGGAGGTGGCTGGGAGGATGCAGAGCAGGAACCATCTGCCAGGTGGGAGGAGAGGGATGAGCTCAGACACTGAAATGGCTTGTCCTGGCACTCGTACACAGCTGGTGTGAGCAGAAAGCAGCAGAGGACCAGGTTGTTGTGTCCAAGTCATTTAGGTGCTTTGATTTTCACCTTCTAAGTGAGATTTAGACTTTTTATTTATTTATCTGCTTGATGCTTCTGAAATGTTCTCTCCCTGACAACATTACCAATATGGGCACTTGCATTTTCTAGAAACAGGCCATTTAATACCTAATACATTCTCCCGGGGGCCTGGACTGGAATGATTTTGGGCACTGAAATGCTTAATGCTTTAAAGTGACTGCTATATGTGAGTATGGAGTCTGTGCTTGTCTTCTCCATGACTGCTCAGCAGGCTGGTTCCTCCCTGGAGTCCTAAGCTTTTCTGCCCCTCACTACTGCCAGCACTGTAGTTGTTTGGTATGTGATGGCCTAGGACTGTTTGTTGACCATGTGCAGATGCAGATGCTGTGAAGGGTTTGTTTGCAGCTTTGCAGTAAAGGTTGCACGGGGATCTGTGACAGCAGGGACCAGCTCCCTTTGTGGGGGATGAAATGTAAGTGCTCTTATTATCAAACATGCACCGCGCTCTCACTGAGCACAGGCTGCGTCTGCTGGGAAGTTGAAAGGCAATGAGTTTGCATTAGACAAGTAAACTTGCAATATGAATTCCCCCTCTCCGAGATCCCTGTATCCCTCATGATGCAGTCCTTTGAGCAAGGACTGTCATATACTACATGGCTGTGTGGCTTATCACAACAGGACTCTGGCTCAGCTGATGCCTCTAGATACCAGCATGAAATAAATATTAATAACATGGGAGCCTGCCTGCTTACTATATTCCTGTTTCAAGCCTTCTTATTACTGCTCCTTTGCAGCTGGAGAAATGGATGCAAAATCATCTCCTCCTTTCAAATAAGGCTAGAGCTAAAAGTGAAAAGGGGCCAAAAAGGGCAGCTGATATAATTACAGGCATAAGGGGACTTTCATTTTAGACAATATTAGGCAAGATAAAACCCACTTAATTCTAAGAGCAGACTAATAAACAGCAGTGTGACAGAAGGATGTGTAATAATGAGTGGCACAGAGAGGGTCAGCAGGGTTATTCCTCACTGTGTGTTTGCATTATACAAAAGGGATGCTCAATGAAACTCAAAGGTGACAAGCTTGAAATGGATAAATGAATTCTTTTTAGACTGTGCAAAACTTAACCTGTAGATCTCAATTCCACGAGATCCTGCATCGTTATGAGATATACTTAGATACAAAACTGGTGAGGATTTTACATGCCACACTTATTAGATCTGTTCAGTTCATTTAAAAGCAATTTGACTTCGTGTTTTAGCCAGAAATCAGAGGAGGCTGTGTTTCAGAAGCAGGCAATTTCCTTCAGAAATCTTATAAAACATAAAGTGAAGACTGTACCAAGAACAACATTCAGCTTTCAAAACTATATATCTTTCCCTTATGCCTGCTAAGAGGTGCTAAGCAGGGTACAGGTTGATGAGGCTTGTTAAACCATGTGCTCTGAAATGACTATGCAGGCTCAGAAAGACGGAATTTGCAATTGTTTTTTTATACTTTCCTTGGAATGAGCTAGCTTAAGAAAGCAAGCTCCCTGTTTTGTTCTGATATAGCAAGTGTTTTACTCTCTTTATCAGAGGAGATTGTGCCTATCTAATGGAGAGCGTATTTGGCTTTGTATTTGGGATACAGATAATGAAATTCTGATTCCCGAGGCAAAAAAGAACCTGCCTTTCCTCTAATTCTGCTCACTTGATGGAGTTGCCAAAACTCACCCTTTCCCAGGTTGGAAAGGGAGCCAACTGGAAAATCTGTGCTGAATGCAAACGTACTGTACGAGGTGATTCTTTTTTTTGTTTTGTTTTTATGATTGTTGTTGCACTTGATGTTTATTTTTGCTTTCTAGTACTTGCTAGAAGATTCTCACCACTGGAACAAAAGTGATGGAAATATTTAATGCATGACATTATTTATCTTTAGATATTAGTGGAAGTAGGATAAATGACTGCAGATTTTACTTTGTTCTAAAATTGATTACATCTCTTTTGCATGCTTCATATTATCTGGGGGGGATTTCAGTCACACATATGATTTAGTTATCTTATGGCACTGAGTTGTACCTGCGACTCTGAAGCCTGAGAGAATTGAATAGGTTTAGTGCTAACTTGGCAGAGTAAGGATGAATTCCATATAGATGGAGAAAAGTAGGTCGAGCTACTTGATGCAGTTTGCATTGACTCCTACAAACCCAGGGCTAGATTCTGATCTCGGTTACATTAGCACTGACTCCACTCAAGAGTTACCAAGGAAATAGCCATGCCTACCAGGTGTATTCATTTAGGCAGACAAAAACTGTTGCTTCCCTTTGGCCTATTGTTTTGGATGATGATTATCACATGTTCAGCAACATGGACTACCAGACATGAGACGTCCTGGACAGATGGCCACTGTGCATGTTAAGCAGCTCTGTAGCTCAGATAACCGTGCTGCATGCATTCGCTCTGTCCCATGTGGGATATCGTGAACATACCGCTTTGGACTGCCACCATTGGCAAACCTGGACTACAGTCTGATTCAAAGCCCTCCTGTATCAATAGCACTCCAGCAATGCAACTGAGCTCTGAATCTGGCCATTTCTAAAGGTACCTTTGATGTTTGATAATGTTGATAGGCAATTCCTCGTTGCACTGGAAAGCAGAATTGATGGCTGTCGTCTTATACGTGGAGGATCTGATTTGCCCGGAGCATAGTCAATAGTTCAAGGGAAGTGATTATCCTTTTCTGCTCGGCACTTGTTGGATAGCATTTTGAATACTATGTCCAGTTTTGGGCCCTCCAGTTCAAGAAAGACATAAACTGTAGTGAGTTTAGCAGAGAGCCCCCAAGATGGCTGGGAGCTGGAGCACTTGCCCTGTGGTGAAAGGCTGAGGGAGCCAGGCTTGTTCAGCCTGAAAAGAGATGGCTCTGAGGAGACCCAATAGCAGCCTCTCAGTACCTATGAGGAAGCATCAAGTAGACAGAGCCAGGCTCTTCACAGTGGTGTGTGGTGGAAGGATGAGAGACAGTGGGCATAACTTCAAATAAGAGTGGATACAAGGGAAGCTTTTTTCCCCATGAAGGCAGTGAAGCTGTGAAACAGGGGCCCAGGGAGGTTGTGCACTCTCTATCCTTGGAGTTTTTCAAGACCCAATGGGATCTTGAAAGCCCTGAGTAAACTGGTCTGATCTCATGGCTGACCCTGCTTTGAGCAGGGGGTTGGACTAGAGACCTCCTGAAGTCGCTTCTAGCCTGAATTATCCTATGGTCCTAAGCAATTTACATTCCTGTAGGGACTGCAACCCCTGGGGGGTCTGTGTCACAGTGGGCTGGGCTGTGGCTCGGTAGAGGACAGGAATCTGGTCCTGTCCGGGGGATCTTTTGCATTTGTAGCTCGGTGTGAGCTGCTTACGTCTCAAAAGTCTCTGGTTTCATATCTGTGGTGTCACTAAAACACCAGCTAGTGTGTAAGAAGAAAGGCTGTGCATCCTGACCATATGTTGCATAAACCTGATTCCTAAATCTTCTTTCCAGGGTGCGTCTTATGCTGGGGGTCAGAACCATTAAAACATCTGGTGAATTTTTCACCAGAGTGTTTGGTACTAAATTATTTCCAGTCATGTAACGCCTTTGTGGCTGAGAAAATGCAAATAATGATCCAGAGATATTCACTGCTTACAGTGAAACTAGCAATTTATTTAGCTTCATCCCATTAGTACAATTAAATCTGAGATGATGATCACTGTTCACTGCACAGCTTCACAGGAATGCCTGGGCACTTTATAAGGTAAAAAGTTTATTTTCTCAGACAGGGTTTGGACAGATGCAATAAAACTGAATCCGGTCTGTCTCTGGAGATTTCTGATGCAATCACTGAAATCCACATGTGAACCAGTAAAGAACCTGGTCCTCCAGGTTATTTTGAGTGAGGAACTCTAGCTGCAATACTAGTGGAGTGCTTACTTCTAAAGCTATTATAGGGCTAAATTTTGGTCAATGAGACTCCTTCAGTCCCATAGAGACCTTTGAACAGAAAGTTATTGTATTTTTTGTAGTTTTTTTTTTCTTTTGTAAGGGGGAAATATTCCCACAGGTCCTTAGGAAAATAAAACAACAACCAGATGAAGAGGAGGAAGATGAAATGTCAAATGTCTCAACCAGTCCTGCTTAGTACCGAACATGGGCATCTATTGAATACAGGAGGCAACAGAAATAACTCTGGTGTTTGTTTTACAATCAGCTAGTTTACACAGAGGACCAACAGGGGAATTCAGTGGGCTGGCATTGTTGGCCATTTTAATTTTCAAATGCAGCTGAACAATCAATTTTGATCATCAATCTCACTAATGTTCTTACTAAATACAAATCAAGTCATTCAAAGGACTTGGGTTTGCATCTAATTATTCAAGTCACTGAATTGGAAACCACTTTTCACTCCCAGTTTTGAACCTTTTGCTACACGTGAGTCATGTCACCCAAAATAGCCATCCCACAGAGTATTCATCTAATCTATCTGGTGGTGCAAATAGTTGAGGGACTCAAAATAACAAGAAAATTGTTTACCTTTCTAAATAGGATATGGAATGACTTTCTTGCCTCTTTACAGCAGCTCAAACATTTACAAAAACTTGTTAAGCTGCTTAGAGAGAGGATTGTTTGTCCAGGTAATGCTTCTTTCAGTAAGTTAAGCTGCAAGGAAAGCAGATGCTTGACTTCATGGAATTTGGGGGATTCTGGAGAAATTGCCTCTGGGAGAAATTTAAATAAATTAATGGAGAGCTGCTGATTTCTTTCCTTCTCTGTCTTTATTTTGAGCAAGTTATTCCCTCTCTGTGCAGATGGGTCTGTGCAACACTCATAAGGAAGTCATTTAATTATGTAAAGCTGCTCCAGGTAAATATTATTTGCAGATGGCTGAAAAATTTTGGATTATACTCATTTGCCAAGAATAACCTCCCTCCTTTCACTCTTGGCGGAGAGGTGTTTTTAGTTGTCATCAAGGTAAGCTGCAGATTGTATACTCCTCTCTGTGTCTTTTTACCCATTTTGACTGTTTTCTTTCTTTGTGATTTTTAAATGGTAACCCTGCAGGCGCTGTGCACATAATTGAAGTAAGCAATCTGCTTGTTTATCCCTGTTTTCCATTAATTAGATATGTGCAATCTAAATTTCCTACTGAAAAACATGAGATGACATGCTAAGAGGCCAAATCTGCTTTCCCTCACAAGGCTGAACTGCCAGTGTTGGAGGAGACGTCTCCAGAGCAGGGGCACAGCAGTGTTTGTAGCCATCTCAGCTTGGGCTGGACAGTGAGCGGAGGGCAAACAAGTCACACTGGAGCAGACTGGAGGAGTAACTCAAGAGGACCCGACCCTTGGCAGGACCTGGGTGAGCCTTCATGTCCTTCGGGTTTGCTGCAGGCTGGATGCGCTGGAAGGTGATGCATGTCCACAGGATGCTGTGAAGCCATGACATTGTCCCTGGATGGTGTGAAATGGTGCTCCATGAATTTCACCCCCTGCCTGAGCTGGGCTCACAGCTGCATTGATGTGGCTCCCAGATGCTTTTCTGTAGCCAGATTTTTTTTTTCCTACTTTATTCAGTGTTGACCTAGTGGCTCAAATCTTCACTTTTATAAATAACCAAGGTGCAAATCCTAACCTGAATAGTTACTTCTGACCTACGGCAGCACAGGTACAGCCTAAAGGTATTTGCTAAGGGATCTCTGTGGACCCCAGAGACAATTTTATCAGAAATGGCCCAGCTCTGCAGTGGCCACATATTCAAAACGGGCTAGTGATCAGCTGTCAGGTTCAGCCAAGAACTGAAGAATCTGTCACAAGTGAACTTCCTAAGAAGAAATTGAAGAGATCTTGTGCTGGTTTTGGCTAGGGTAGAGTTAATGTTCTTCCCAGTAGCTGGCATGGGGCTATAGTTTGGATTTGTGCTGGAAACAGTGTTGGTAACACAGGGATGGTTTCGTTCCTGCTGAGCAGTGCTTACACAGAGCCAAGGCCTTGTCTGCCTCTCACCCCACCCCACCAGCGAGCAGGCTGGGGGGCACAAGGAGCTGGGAGGGGACACGGCCGGGACAGCTGACCCCAACTGACCCAAGGGATATCCCACACCATATGGCGTCATGCTCAGCACATAAAGCTGGGGAAAGAAGGAGGAAGGGGGGGACGGTCGGAGTGATGGCGTTTGTCTTCCCAAGTCACCATTACGCGGGATGGAGCCCTGCTTTCCTGGAGATGGCTGAGCACCTGCCTGCCCATGGGAAGCACTGCATGAATTCCTTGGTTTGCTTTGCTTGCTCATGCGGCTTTTGCTTTACCTATTAAACTGTCTTTATCTCAACCCAGGAATTTCCTCACTTTTACTCTTCGATTCTCTCCCTGATTCCACCCGGGGGGAGTGAGCGAGCTGTGGTGTGGGGCTTAGCTGCCAGCTGGGGTTAAATCACAACAGATCTTTGTGTAACAGGCAAAAGCAAACTGTTTGCAGCTTGCCCACAAATGAGAAGAGAGGAGAGGGAATACCCTCAGCTCTCAGTGTGCAGAATGGCAGGTAAGTGGAGAATTTCATGAAGAAATGGGTCAGTGAAAATCAAGCTCTGATGTAAGTCGTGAGGAAAGGAAAATCTTTGGAACTAGAAGAAACTAGTGCTGGGTTTTGAGGTTCTTCTGTTGCAGCAAGGACACCGAGCTGGATGAATACCCCATAGGTATTCTGCTGCCCCTGGAAGTGACAGGAGATACTCGGTCTCTCCTCAGTTTGTGCAGGATCAAGTGCTGTTTTAAGCATCCTGGCTGTTGTAACTGAGTAGCCTGCTCTTGGTCACCAGTGTCTGGGTGAAGAGCCTGTAGGGAGGAGTCTCACCTGCGCAGGAGACCTTGCTGCCTCCTTGCAGAGTCGGTGGGCTCGGACGCTTTGGTCTGGATCCACCGACAGACAAAGCTGAGCAACATGCCCATGTGCTTTGTGAGCTTGGGGCCGACTGCTTTTAACTGAAAGGGATAAATGAGTGGTTCTTTGAAGCTAATGGCCTCTTTTGTCTGTATATATATATATGCCATAATCCCATTGCAATCGTGTAACAACCTCCCTGATGTCAGACTGGCCTTGTACACATTCACGTTAATGAGCTGTCGCATACTAACTCCCTGCCCAGCCCACACCCTCTTCTCTCTCGCCTTCCCTCTGTTGCCCTGAATCATTTTTCTTTTGCTTGCTTGTTGTTTGCCTGCAGTGGTGGGTGCGTGCCCTTTTGCTCACTGGGAGTCTGGCAGTAAATCATATGTTTGCTTTTTTTTCTTTTTACATTCTGGAGCAGCTGCTCTGATTAGTTTGAAGCAGAATAAAAGACCTATAAATGGGGAGAATCCTGAAGGTAAGTACTTTACTGTGGACTTAATGTCAAGGTACAGTACACATAGTAGCTTTTACAGGGACCATTTAAAAGCTGTTATCCACGGTATATTTTAGGGGCAGGACATAATTCAGACATCTGATTAACTGCCCTTGAACGTTGATTCTTGCTCTACAATTTTTATTTTTAATAAACCTTGATCTGAGAACTTTTGAGAACATCATATATTGCGTTCATCACCTTTAGTGGATTACTTCTGCTGTCTGAGTTGTGCCAGATTTGTGGTGACAATAAGACAGAGGAAGGAATGGCAAGCTCTATCAGAGGAGCAGTGGAAAAGTCACTCCTGTAAATCTGAGGACTGCTTTTCACTGCAGAAAGTGTTATTTCTGATATTTCTCCTGGTTCTGATTACTCCAGGGAGGACATGATTCAGTGATCTCAGATACCTGCATAGACTAGGACACCATCTTAGTCCCTCTCTCAGGAATGGGGAAATGACAGCGACCTTCAGGGTACCCTCAATAGGCAAAGCACTGCCATTCTGAAGCACTGAGCGAGGGATTTAACATAAGGATTTAGGAAGGGAACTGGACTTGAAATGTACTTCAGAAAGCTGTCAAACAATGGTCTGTAGCTTTCAAGTCAGACTGTTGTTCTTGAATGTATTGTTGCAGCAGTCTTTAAACTGAGTCTTCCTCACAGCATCTCTAGTAAAATTAGTGTGCTTCCTAGAACCCTTTTCCTGCCCCGTTCCCATCTGCTCCCAGACACACTCTCTGTGTTTTCCTTGGTGTTTGCAGAGTTCCGTGTCTGACCGAGTCTGTCTTCATCCCTCCAGAGAAGTGTTGGGTTTGTTGCATGGGGTGGGGTGTTTGAGCAGCTCTTGCAACCCGAGGGCTTTTAATGCACAACCTCTCTGTGGCTCTCCAGGTATGCTGATCACCAGAATCCTCCCCAACTTTACATCTAATCTGCTTCCACTCCCCCTCTCACGGTCATGAGATGCTGACCGGGGTTTCTCCACCAGTATGCACTCTGTGCTTCACTTTTCAGTTGTTTTTATCATGTCCCCATCACCCCAGCATTTTACACAGCTGCTTTGACTCCTCTTCATGCTGTTCTCTAGCTCAGCAGAGCTCCCTGTTTCCCGACCCCTGGCCTTTTCTTGAGTCTTGGGATGTGTCCCCCTCTCAGAAGGTTTCGGACTGTAGGGTTTACACTGCAATGGGTGTTTCTTTGGATCTTATGAAGTGCTTGAAGTCAATGTTGTGATTCTGCTACTTGAGCTAAGGCTGTCTCTGATGTGCCCACTCCAAAGCTGTGGTTATTTAAATTCCAAGACAAATGACATGTCTGCTCTGCTCAGGTGACTGGTGCTGTACATTGATTTCCAAATAGTGGCTTCTTTATTTTGGAAGTACAAAAGGTGCATCTGGCCCTAAGCAGTTTGATGGAAGCTGCACACTGGAGATTTGATGGAGGTGGAGGGTGGAGAGCATGGGCAGTATGTGCCTGCATGGAGCAGACGTACCTATGCACTTGTCTTCCAGCTGTTTTCTGCCAGGAAATATTAACACTCAAAATAGAAATTAAGCAGTTTCAGCATGCATGTTCTGTTTCCTTTAAGACAGGGTGTAACTCTAGTGTGCTTGATATTTCCAAGTACTGGCATTTTTACATAGGTAAGAAACCTTCAAGTCTGAAATACACTAAACAGCTTCTTACAGAAATTCAAGCCAATTTTAGAATATTACCGTGTTATCACAAGCCAAAAGCATTGGCAATCAAAGGTGTTTTTGAAGCTGTTAGCTCCAGTTCCACTGACTTGTTTTGGTTTTTTTTGTCTTTGATAACACTCATTGCTTTTGAGGAAACGAACTCGCTGACAGCTTGGAGGGCAGGACTGGCTCACGCATAGTGAAAAAAACCCAAAATGCTTGTCGTGGTTCAACCCCAGCCGGCAGCTAAGCCCAACACCACAGCTCGCTCACTCCCCCCTGGTGGGATGAGGGAGAGAATCGGAAGGGTAAAAGTGAGAAAACTCGTGGGTTGAGATAAAGACCGTTTAATAGGTAAAGCAAAAGCCGCGTGAGCAAGCAAAGCAAACCAAGGGATTCATTCAGCGCTTCCCATGGACAGGCAGGTGCTCAGCCATCTCCAGGAAAGCAGGGCTCCATCCCGCGTAACGGTGACTTGGGAAGACAAACGCCATCACTCTGACCGTCCCCCCCTTCCTTCTTCTTCCCCCAGCTTTCTGTGCTGAGCATGACGCCATGTGGTGTGGGATATCCCTTGGGTCAGTTGGGGTCAGCTGTCCCGGCTGTGTCCCCTCCCAGCTCCTTGTGCCCCCCAGCCTGCTCGCTACTACTTGAAGACTACTTGAACAGGTCATGCTGGAGCAGCCTGCCGGGTGAACTGGTGGATGTGCAGGTGTGTAAGTGTGGAGTACCTTTTTCTTGCCAAATGTATTTCATGTATGTACACCTCAGAAAAACGAAGGAACCTCTTTTCTGCCAAATAATACGTTGCATAAAAACTAGAGGATCTTTATGCCTATGTTTGCCCTCGAGGTGAAGCGAGGGCTTGAGAAAGGGTCTTGGCACGTGAGCCTCTTCTCCATGCCTCTGGCCTCTGAGGGCTGTGCTCAGAGGAGCCAAGCCAGACTCCTGCAGCTTCCCTCTCCAACCCTCCCACCTGGAGCTTGGCATGAGCTACCCTACCCGGGAGCTGGGCTGCTGCGGCTCCGCAGCGCGGGTCATTTAACATGCTTGGCTCTTTCTGTGCTCTCTGGCAGGCCCGTCAGTGACTGCAGCATGTGAGTGTGCGGAGCCAGGGAGGACCCTTGTGCAGACGTAAGCGGCAACAGTGAAATTCTCCGTTTCTGCATGTCAGGCTAGCCTGGTGCTTCTGCTTGAGCTGAAGCCCAGTTATCTTTTTGGGAAGCAAAAAGAATTGGACTCTAGAATTTAACCTTGAACTTTACATTATTAAAAAGTAATGGTGCTGGTCAACTTGAAAAAGAGACTCTTATTTACAGTATGATCCAGGTATGTAGGTTTAATACCGATTTATCTGTCTGTGAACAAGGATATGAAACAACACTTAAAGTTGATTATTATTATTTTTACCACATTTCTCCCCTGCCCTGAAACTCCATTTCATTTTCATCTGAAACAACATTTTTCTTTTCTTTTTGACAACTGACCTGGAAAATCCATTATTCATCTAAATCTAAGCTACCCCAAATATGTGTAGCTTCTGTCCAGAAAAGTAATTTGTGGTTTTTTGCCATCAGTCCAGAGTTTCAGACCATTTGTTGTACCCTTGCCTTCATTGTTATGATTTGCTCTGTTCTGTGGCCTGAAATACGATAATCTGAGCAGAACAGAAATGCAAAATAGGATGATTTTTACAACCAGATTTAAAACTTCTATTGTTTGCTACAAACACAAAGTAGTAAACAAAGTGCTGTATTTATTCTTTTCTAGAAGCACCAGCAAAAAATGGAGAGGGGAAAAGAAATCTGTAATAGAAAAACATAGAAGATCAACATCAGTATCTGTTGATTTCTAGGTTTTATTTCCTTTTACTTTTTAAACTAGGTTTTTCAAACCATCCACTTGCAGAAATTTGCATTTTATGAGGACAAAGTTACAAAATATGATGAGATCGTTTTAGGTAACTTACCTCTTTTTCCTCAGCTTGTGGCATCTAAAACTAACCGTGCTTGTCATCTTCTCAGTAATTTCTCATCATTGAAGTTAAAATATAATCTAAGTTTTCACCAAATGAGCTGTTCCAAGATGAGTTTGCCAAACTCTGTATTGCAGTGGGATTTCTGCAATTATGATTAGATACTGCCAAACAAAAATGATCTGTGGAATACAAGTGAATCCAACATTGATTAGCTTCTCTAAATCCCACCAGAGGTTAGAAGAAGCACAACTTGCATTTAATCTTTTGTCTCTGTCTCTGCCAACCACAGTTTTGCTGGTAGATACTGCACAACTGAAAGGGGATGAAGGGAGGAGACATGAGGGGCTGATGGAGGACTTTTCTATTATTAGGGGCTGATCTGCTTTAGGATGTTGTTGGTGCTCACCAGAGGTCTCAGAACTGCTTGGATCAATTGTTTGTGTAGCTACGTCCCATCCAGAGGACAGAAATCACCAGTACAAGAGTTTGTGTGTTTGCATGTGCTAATTATTTTTACTCCCCCCTCCACCTGCCTTTTTCTAGCTGATTATTGGTTCTTCCACCAAAAAGTGAAATAAACAGCCAAAGGCAGCATTTGTCTTAGTCTTGTCTGAGAAATTCCCAATGGGAAATGGAAGCGTTCTTCCACTATCTGTTAGCGGATTTTACGTTCCTGCTCCACAAACTATTCTGCATATGAAAAAAAGCTCTCCATTTGAGCAGTTTCCGTAAGAAGCTTCATAGCTGTTTGCTGGATTAAGGCAAAGTTAGGATTTGTGTCTGATTTTAATTAATTCCAAACAGTGCTTCCATTTCTGCTGTCAGCCAGTCAAGAGAGGCAGGTAAATAGCCAATATGCTGTATCTTTCGACTCTTTTACAAAAATATAATGCCTACTGCATGAAGATATTACCTCTGCTGTAAGCCTGTCATGTTATTCTTTGGGGAAGGGAATTCTTATTTTCCAATCCACATACTTATGCAGAGCAGTCACTCCTCTTGCATTCTGTACATGCAAAATGCTTAATAATTTTATCTTCCGCTTTCAAGCATAAAAGCAAGAAAGTTACGCTATTCCAAATGTAACTGCTTGTGTATGTTGTTGGTATCAAATAAGATTACTGCTTGGAAGATAGTGCATTTATCTTTCACTTGAAATAACCCAGGAGAATGTCAGATGCAAAATGATTTTTTGAAATCTTGGCATTTACTGCTGCTTTATACTGTCTGTGTGCAACTTCAGTCAACAGCAGTGACATTATTGTGCGAGTCCCTCCAGCTGAAGGGAATTGGCACCCTATTAAAACTCCCTCTTTGCAGAGCTGAACTGGAAATATGTTACTATGCAGCTCTGTGTTTATCTCCTGACAAGCGGTGATCAGAATCATGGCTGCTACCAGCCAGGCAGGATTCTCTCCTTGTCAGTTTATTCCTTCCTGTAGCTAATCCTTCATCCAGTCTTATCCGGCCGCCGATGTCCTCTTCATTCCTTTCGCAACAGGCTCTCTTTGCTTTGGCTTTTGTCCCATGTAAACGCAGCCCTGCCAAGTCTCTCTGTGATGAGCTCCCTTCCATGCTCTGCTGTTGCAGCATCAGCATCTCACATCCTTGTGGATCAGCGCTTCCACCTCTCTCTGCTCCAGCAATGCGGGTGCTGCTGGCAGAGCAGCCTGTGGAGAGCATGGGGCCCTGGGCAGCAGGACGCAGTGGGGCTAGAGATGGTGGGTGCGGCATGGGGATGGGTGATGTTCTGCAGCATCTGCAGGTTTGCAGCCCTGCAGGTCTGTCATTGTCACCTGGTCTTAGGGAGGCTGGATGCTTGCACCTGGCTGCAACGGGGTTATGTACCAGCTTTGCATCACTGTCTGCTGAAATTAATTGTTGGGAAGGGTTGATGGTGTTTTCAGAGAGATGGATTTAGCTTTCAGCCTTATTTCCTCTTGCTTATGGTGGTCATTGCAGGGTATCTTCTGAGCAGGAGCATACACACCCACATGCATAGTTTCCATGTGGCCATATTTCCCAAAGATCAGACCTGAATCTGTGCTGTTATGTACAAAAGACTAGACATAAAGTCAATAAATGGGACTTTACGCAGCTGTAAATTCTCTCATCCTGTCATCTTCCCATTCAGGTAAGAAAGATGTGAGAATCATGCAGATTCAGAAGCAGAGGTTCATGGCAAGACTGGGGGTCTCCTGATCACAGCCACGGATGATAGCCCCTTCTGGAACTAGCTGTGTTAGTAGTAGGGTTTATTAGGGCAATTTATGCCCCCCAAATTACCCTATTCATGCTGGAGGCTGCTCACTTTGTATCCCAGCTCTGCCAAGCAAGCTGCTCAGGTGGGAGCTCTTTAATTTCTGCTATTTAAAGTCAAAATAAACCTATCTTATTTGAAGCAGGAGAGAGTGCAAGGCACTCAACCAGCAGATCCATCGATCCTTGGCAGGTGAGAAAAGAGCAGCTGGGAGGACAACCTCCGCTGGTGGCAGTCAGAAGAGGATGTTTGGCCACAATCTAATTGTAAGGGATGTGGGTGAGTCCATGCATAGATTGATTAAAATTGATTAAGAAAGTGTATCTGGGGACTCTTCCAAAGCTAACTGAAGTCAGCGGAAAAGTCTTTTTCATTGAATTCCCTGGCATCAGATTAAAACCCTAGAATACCCCATCGTGGAATAATTTGGTTAGCAGAAAGAATGGACAGATTTAACAAATCAAGGACTGGAGAACTAAATGGGATTCGAGGTGATGCGTTCAGTTCCTGGCTCTCCACAGACTTACTGCTTGACGTTGCCCAAGTTCATCAGTCTCTTTGGACATCCCTTCCTAGTATGGACAGGTACGACAGTGTGAATCATTTCTCTCTCTCCCATTTTTATCAGTGTCAACCGCATTATTCTCTGTTCTTTCTGTGTGCGTCTACAACACCCAGTGCACCCGGGATGTCTCAGCTGGGGCCCCTAGCCTGCTTTATCACATGTATTTTAAAAAAAAAAAAAAGGTCAGAAACAAAGGCCAAAACAGGTCTCATTACTTCTTTAGTGGTACATCAGAAATTAGTGTAAGGCTTGGTGCATGGCAGGCTGTTCCTACAGTTCCTCTGAAGGCTGATCTCTTCTGCTCTGTATTCAACTCCATTAATACCACGTTCCTCTTTTCATTCCTAGTGAGCCTACCTAAAGACTGACAGCTGTATATCATATTACTCTTGTCTGTGAAATGGATTATTTTCCACAATGGGCTGAGATGAGATCAGAATAAGGGAAATTAAATTAGTTTTAAAAAAATTCAGTCAGTGGTATATTCCCCTCTTTTTTATGAACAATGTATATATTCATATAGTGTAGCATAATAATGAAGGTTTTTTGACTTATTATAAAACTCTGAAGTACGTCTAATGATACTGCTTTATCTATTGATTTAAAAGTTCAAATACAAATCCAAAGTATCACTAAATACAGCTTCACCTAGCTGTGTATTTCAAAGTCCATGGGATGTTTTATTTCTAGGCTTTTAATCTTTTAATTCAGCTAAAAAGTGACTTTAGTAAGTGACTTGATAAATAATTTAAAAAATAGCACT
Source organism: Balaeniceps rex (assembly GCA_013401315.1). Taxonomy (NCBI): domain Eukaryota; kingdom Metazoa; phylum Chordata; class Aves; order Pelecaniformes; family Balaenicipitidae; genus Balaeniceps; species Balaeniceps rex. The sequence continues at coordinate 202,922 of VYZW01053968.1, read as the reverse complement.
TTTACACTGTAATCATGCCAGGAGAAATGAAAGAGTAGCTGAAGTGTCAGAGGTTATAAATTGCAGCAAAGGTATTAGCGTCTTGGTGAAGAAGTCTGTGTCACACGGAGAAGCAAGGTCTCCTGGCAACATATTGACTCTTTCTAATTAGTTAAAAGATTTATACAGGCAGTAAAAATGGGCTAATTTATTGATTTTTGTCACATTCCTGCACTACAATAGTTTTGCTCATTTACTGTATGTAAGAATACCTTGTGTGTCCCTGAGCCGCCCCCATGGCTGGGACTGTGAAAAGTCGTCGCATTTGGTTGTTCTTGGCCTCACCTTGCAGAACAAAGCGGCTGTACGCTGTTCGTCCCCAGCACCTCCTCAAGTCAAAAGAGGTTTTAAAGAACGGTTATACTCATAGAAATGACTAAAAATGCTGCTACTTTCATTGTCCGTGTATGACATCTAGTTCAGGTTTGCTTTGTTTATAGGTAACAAGACAATGTTTCTAATTGTCAGCTCTGCATATGCAATAAAGACCTGAAAGCAGAGCCAAGTGTTTTCTTGGCTTTGACATCAATAATTGCAAAGATGCTGGCAGTGATGCGTAGCTGAGCTGGGCTCGGCGTGTGACCGAGCAGGATCTGGCTTTCTCAGCTGCCCTGGCGCAGGGGGAGGGTGCTGAGGGGACACTAAATTCTGTGGTGAGGGTCTGCCGAGGAAGATGTGTTCCTGTGCCTGGATGGACACTGCTCACGTTTTTAGTTTATGAGCTTCTTGCTGCTGGGTTGTTCGGTGCTTGCAGCCTCACAGGGGTCACGTGCGGGAGTGACGAACGCACACCCTGTGACACAGCACAAGTCAGTCCGAGCAATGGCACTGTAAAGTCATGTCGCTTACATGAGCGTGAAGTGCACTTACAGAAATTTGGCCCATGATTTTTCTGCCTGTGTCGCAGTTGCCCAACAAACCAGCGTCCTCCTATGAATCTGAGCAAAATGCAGAAGTAGATTATGTTCTGCATGGAGCTATTCTAAGACATTTAAAAGTGAATAAAAAGCAGCACAGGGAAACTAAAAGTAACACTACCATGCTGTAGAAAGCATGGATATGCCATGTCAGAAGCAGAGTTAGGGAAGAGAAACTTAACCTGGTCCAGTTCAAGGCAGTCTGATTAAATTGGTGCTGATGATTGTACGAAAAATTGCAGTGGGTTTGAAAGCGGCTCCTCCCAGTTTAGTGCAAATGCTGTGACCCCTGGGACGAGCTGCAGCTCTCTCCACTGAAATTAAACTGATGCAAGTTGTGCAGGCAGCCCGAGGCCAGAGCAGCGTTTGAGAATTGTCAGAGGAGTGGGAGAGAGGGCAGCGGGGCTGGGGCTGTGCTCCAAGGTGTCCTCGTTTGCTCCCCTCAGGTGCCCTGGCCGCGGGTGGGGCGGGTACACGCTGGCACAGCACGCTGGTACCAGCTCGGGGCTGTTTCAATGCCGCCTTTTCTGATCCGAGCCCTGCAGGACCAGGTTTGAAGGTACCGGCTCCTCCTTATGTTTCCACAGCCCTTTGCTGACGCTCCCGCGGTTCCTCAGGACGTTTTTTGGCCGCCGCTTCTGCCGAGAGCGGGCCGACGTGCGTGGCCCCACGGGCCCCTCGCTGGTGCCGACAGCCCCTTCCCCGCCTGGGCTTTACGGGGCATTAGAGGCTTTGACGGCGGCATTTTGCCAGCCCAGGGCCCGGTGCAGAGAGGGGCCGGGGGCAGCGGGGCCGGGGCGGTGGGCGGNCGCGCCGACCCCGCAGCCGCACCGCCGGCCGCAGCTTCCACCGCCTCCGCGGCGGGGCACGCCCGCAGCCCGCCGGCCTCGGACGGGGCCTCGCCGGCATGGAGACCTAGAGGGGAGCCGCCGGAGAGCCGCCGAGGAGGTAAGCCCTGCCGCGCGGCGCTTCTCGCAGCAATTTCCTCTCCTTTTTTTTTTTTTTTTAAAAAAAAATCTTCCCTCAGAAAAAGAAAAGTTCGGGTGTAACGAGTATTCCCTTGGTGCCGCCCCCGCCGGGCGCGGGACGGGACTGAGGGTCGGCTGCTGTCGCGTCCCTCCCTCAGCCCCGGGCGGGCGGGGGGAGCCTGGGAGCTCCTGGCAGGGACCATCCGCAGCTCCGGCTCTCCGTCCCGGGTGGGCGGCCGTCCCCGCGCCCTCCGGGGGCCGCCCCGCCGCCGCGCGGGTCGCCGGTCTCCTCAAAGAGCGGCTGCTCGGGGCCGGGGTCGGAGCCGCAGCCGGGTCCGTCCGTGTTGGCGCGGCGGCTCCGCGGTCCCCCCGGATCGGGCCCTGCGGCTGTGGAGGCGCCGAAAGTGTTTTCTCTCACGAAGGAGAGGACTTGGTTAGTATTGAGGGGGTCTCACTCGGCGCCGCGAACACGCGTGGGGCTTCCCGGGAGAAGTGTTACTGCCAGGGATTTAAAATAAAAACACGCGAGGACTTGCTTTTTGGGATGTTGCAGCTTGGTGGAGCCTGTTGAAAAGGTGCCGGTTCTTTCGAGGCTTGGCTGCTCTGAGGTACCGTGGTGGCGTCCTGGACTTTGGGCAGCTTGGAAATCTCTAGCTGCCTCCGAAAGTTTTGTGGTAATAATGCTTCTTTAGTTTTGTTTGGGGTCTGATGGAGGCCGGCCGAAGGGCACGAAACCTGTCTCTCGAGCACTTAATTAAGTGGCTGTTTTTAAAGAGCCTTTCCCTGGGCTGCTGTCTCTGCCAAGGTTCAAAGAATCTCAAGTTTCTGGTGGAAAATGCTGTAAGCTGCAATTTGTCAAAGTTACGGTAAGGTCTGTGTGCTTTGGGCAACCTCTGCTCCTGTGGGTTAACACCCAAACTTAGGCTTGTACCGTGAGGACAAACCCATCCTGGCAGGAACTGGTGGTACTTTCTTATGCTCCTCTGCAGTGTGTATGCTCTCTTGTTTTTATCCTGATTATTTTTAAAAAAATCATATTTTTAGAGTGTGTGTGGGGTTTGTGGCTGTTACAATATTACCATCAGAGTGCATGTAGTTTTGAGGTTTTTCAGAGAATTTGTTAGAGGTCGGTGCAAGGCGAGGTGAGCCGCTGCCTGTACAGGAGTGGGGAAGGGCTGTTTCAGGGTGCCCAGGCATTGTGTGAGTGTGCATTCACACCCGAGAGAGGCACTCGTCATAAGGGGACATTATTTCTCAGCAGGGATAAAACTGTGCAGCTGCCTGGTAGTCTATGATATCTGTCAGGTATCTCAGCTGTAAGAGCAGGTGACTGCCTGCCCTGCTCCTGTGTAGTGCATGGGAAGGGGCTTGCCTCCAGAGGTAGGAGTGGGCCAGCTTTGGTGAGGACATGGTGGCTGAAAAGCTTTGCTCATGCCAGACCTGAGGCAGGAGGTAAGCCTGGGGAGGATGCTGTCTGACAGGGAGTCAAGTTCTTGCTTTGCAGTAGAGAAGCGGCTGAGGAAGAGACAGAGCTGGGATTTGGGATTCTGGGCTCTGTAAGCCAGTGGGGTATAATGCACATGCAGTGAACATGAGAAGTGAAGACTGGCAGATCACCACGGCACAGATAGTGCTCTTCAGGATTTGGCAAGTCCGTGGTTAAGCAGGGGTTGTAATTGGTGATGTGCAGGATGGCTTTCCAAGAAATTACTAAGGCTCGCGTCCTTCTGAGGGTGTTTCTCTGTGCATAGGAGATCTCTTGCAGTGGGAGGCCGGGGGCATGCTCCGACCTCCCCACAGAGCGCTTGTGTTGCTAGGCAGCAGCTTGCACCTCCAGCGTGCTCCAGATCCAAGACTCTGACGGGAGACCTTCCTCTGAAGTAAAGCTTTCTAGCTGGTGACCAAGGATGTCGGAAAGCACATATCCTGTGTGGGGGGATGTGTATGCACTTCTGGCCTGCTCCTGGGTACTAGGGAGGGGTGATCAGGTGGGAACGTGCAAGGATGTTAGCTGATAGCCAGACTTTCTTATACTCACCCGCCTGCTTGGGCTGCAAGTGAGCACAGGAGAGAGAGGTGAATCGATGGTTGTTCTGTTTGTAAGGCTCAAGAGTTCTCTGCGGACCACGCTTTTACTTTCACAGTGCCTGGAAGCTCATAGGAGGTTTGTCTTCAAATTGTTTGGTGATTGATGCTTTAGCAGTAAAATGGGGGGGAGGGAGAAGGGAGGAAGATTTGTTTGCACAAGAGGTAAGAAAAAAGACCAGGCATGCCACATTAATGCACTTAGCCAACTTCAGTCAATTTTAGTGGATGCCACACAATTGCTGGAGCCCCTGTGCATACGCGGCGTCAGCCAGCTTTGTCTGAACTGCTTCGTATCTCGCAGAGCAGAGCAATGGAAAGGCTTTTAATCTCCAGGGCTGCCAGTCTTGTGGCTGCACTTTGAAGCAGTGCAGTAGCCGAAGCTGTTGGAAACCAGTGTGGGGGAGACTGGCCACTCTCCAAATAGAAGTCAGATCAAAAAAAGCCTGAAGGGGCAGGAGGGATTCATAGGCTGGTGGGGAGAAGGTGAGCTCAGCAGAAGGGCTGTTCTTGTGGCACAGATCACTTCTGATCAGGCAGGGACCAGCGGTGTGGGAGAGGGAGGATGAGGTTTCTTGGTTTGATGGAGGCTGGAGGCCTGGGCCTCAGAAGAAGCTGGACTTCGCAGCCTTAAGCCCAGAGGAGGCTGGCAGGTAGGAGCGCGCTTGCTGGGCTTGGTATCTCATGGTTGTTGTGCCTTGCCACCGTATGATAAGCTCGAGCCATGGAGGATTTAAGAGTATGTGTGTCTGGAGGTGCAGGGCGGCTGCTGGCTTCAGTTCACTGCAGAAGCAATGGGCAGCTTGTGTATGGAGGCAGTGTGTGTGAGGAGCCCAGCAGAGATGCAGGTAGGCTGCTGGAGAGCAAGAGGGAGGAGATGGGGACAACATGTGAGGCCTGTACCCCTCAGGATGCTCTGCCTGCTTGGAGATGACAGGGGCATCCAGGTGAGGCTCTCTGGCTGGGGTGGGTCTGTAAAAGGATTTGGTTTGTATGGGCAGAGTAATTTGTTCCCTGACTGTCCACAGCTCTTTCCTGGAGAGAGAAGGGTGCATGTTACGAGTATCCAGTTAAAGCTACAGAGAACAGTGTCTTCTATGTGCATTTGGAAGAGAGAGGCTGTTTGGTCCAAATTTTGTATGTCCTGGGCTGAGATGTCCTTGTGGGACCGGAGGTGGAGGAAGAGTTTCAAGGAGCATGTCTGTGCCCTGTGCAGCCAGTGATCCCTGCTGGCTGGGCGCTGGCTGAGGTGAGAAGCTGCCAGGGACTGGTGGCACTGACCTGTGCATCTGAGGGAAAGGGCCGAGAATTTGTACTCGCAATAAGAAGTACAAATAAAGCATTTACAATGTATGGACTTTCCCTGCTCTCCAAAACATTTGGTCTCTGAGTAATCTCTCACTTCAAACTGAGGCTCAAGCTGAAAATATCAAGGGATGCTAAATCACGAACAACTATTAAACAGCCTTAAAGGGCTGTATGGGAAACAGCGTCTGCTCTCTGTTTCTAAGCCTTCCTCAAACAATGTGAGTCTGAGCTATTTATCAGGAGGTCTTTAGTGCTGGAAAGGGAAGTGAACATTTAAACTGTATCACAAAATAAGGAGGCACTTTAAGAGGCCATTTGCTTTTCAGGGTGTCCAAACTAAAAATAAATCTTCCTTTAAACAGCCTTGAAAAGAAGACAAAGGGAAGAGATCTGCCCTTGCTGAAAACAATGAGAATCTTTTTGCTAGCTTTGATGGTCAGGGTTTTCTCCGGCATCTGGTACTTGACCTAGGTGAGCCCCCCTTGGAATCGGTGGAGGACTGAGGGTTGTGTTATGTTCGGTGACAAAGCTGATGGGAGAGAGACTGTGTGTTAGAAACTTCTGCAGGGTTGTTTGGCTAATTCTTTCCTTTCCAGCCCCTTTTCCACCCCAAAAGCACTACAGGAAGAGAGTTCCTTCCACCCCTCTTCCCACTGCTTTATATAACAGTTAAATTAATAAGGATGTCTATTTGGCAGAGCAATTCCAGGGCACATAAAATACATATTTTAATTTGATTTTGGCCTGCATCAGAGCAAAACCCCATTGTTTACAAGATTTCCACAAAATACCTGGCAGTAATGTTCTATAAGCAGTTTCTCATGATTCTCAAATTCTGGGGAGTTTGTTTGCTTGCTTAATTAAATTCTTATTTTCACCCAGACAAATATGGCGAAATACATATACGTAAAGGCTAGGGTCTGGTTATGTAAGGGAAAAAAATCCTCATCAAGAATATGTTTATCACTTTAAGGTACTATGAGATGGTGCTGAGTACAGTGAAAGCAACTTGCCTTTGCTGTCGGCAGAGCAAAATGCCCTGTCTCGCTTCTCCGGAACTGTGTTTTCTAAGTGGAAAACTGTGGAAGAGTGTTTTGTAAGAAGCGTAACAGCTGGTATGTCATCTTTTTCTGTTAATTCTGTCTTCTTTGAGCATTATGTATTAGGGAAGCATGTGGCCGTGAATGAGATCAAGGAATGAAATTCTAAGCACATCACAAGCAGAGTTGTGTTATCTCGGCACTTGTTTCATTAATGTGCAGGAGTGAATGTGGACCAGGTTTGCCATGAATAGTGCAAATATTGTTATTGTGTAAATATTGCAGAGGTGTGAATGTATATAGGAGCAGATATAAAGTCAATACGGCTGACACTTGTAACAACTGCAGTCCATCTTCTATGTCATCCCGGAAAGAGGATCGTTTTAAGACGCTGTAAAAGCAGTTTCACTGTACAAGCAGAGAATGTTTCAGCATGCAGATGGCAGCCCAGTCTAAAATCTAGTTCTGTTTTGTGCTGAGCACCTCTGTAATGAGCCTTGAGGAACACAAGGGCAATGAGAGAAGCAGTGTGGGGGGGAAGAGGAGGGATATGCTATCTTTCAGGATTGAGACCTCTCTTTGAACTGTCTCTCTCTCCATTTTTAATAGCTTTTCTACAAAAGCTGCTTGGGGAGCAAGGTTGGTATGAGTATGAAAGAAGCAAAGCATCTAATCTTTTGGCTTAATAATGCTCTTGCGTAGGCTGCTGCGAATTGGACAGACTTCCTTATTGATGTAAGAGTGGTGAGTGAGTTTTGAAATTGGTGTGGGTGAGAATGGACTTTTCTCATCTCTCTTAATCTGAAATGTCTTCTTTGTGGTTGAGGCTCTGTAGGGGAGACCTGTGATCATGGGCAAGATCGTCTAAAGCACTTAGGAGGAAAAGGCCGTGACCTGAGCAGCGGTGTTTGCTCTGGGTGTCAACGACTGAAGAGCCGGAGTCATGTGAAGCCATGGGTTTTCCAGAATTTACAGGGTTTATCAGTGCCTCTGAAGCCTAAGGGTTCTCATCAGCAACTTGCTTTTTTACCCCTGGAGAGCTGAAAAGCAGGGATCAGAGTCGTCCTTTCCTGAGTGGAGCTTCTTTGCAGCCCAGGGGTGGGCTGGCTGGGCTGGGTCTGAGAGAGTAGCCTCTGAGTTCATCTCAGCCCAGAAGAAGTCTGCCTTCCTGGGACAGTGCCCAGTGGCCTTCTCGGCCTTGGGAAGCGTATGCGGTCATCTGCGGCTGGGGCTCCTCTTTCCCCTCGGCTGCCTGTGATTACTGCTGCGGCTTACTCTGCTTTGGGAGCTGTCTTGCTGTAACTGCATCGGCTCTAGTACTTAGGCTGATTTAAGCTGATTCTTAAAATCACTCCTCTTTCCCTAGTACTAGTGTACATGTTTAGCTTTCCAAGTGTAGACTGTCTTCACATTTTCTTTTCTTCCCCAGCTGGCTTTTCTGTAATCTTCAAAGTGGTAAGAGGCTAAGCCCCACTCTGTAAACCTAAACTCTCTGGGTCTGACAGTCTTTACATTGCCTACAGTACTTCATGTTGCCTGAAGTACTGTATTGATTAAACCACAATCTGCAGAAGTAAATATATGTAGAATATTAATAGCTCCTACTCTAGGGGAAAAAAAGGCTGTAAATTAATAGATCCATTATGTTGACCTCATAAACCATGAGGGCTTGAAGTACAAGCTGTAATTCTCCTCCCACAACACGTATTTTACTTCGAATGTCTATAAAAGGCCTGGACTACTCAAATTTAAAAGCTGTGATACTGGACAAGCATATCCATATGTCCTGGAATGTGTAGTTAGAATATTGCAAAGTTAAGGCTGGAACAATAGTTTTCTGTAGAATCCATGGTAGTGCTGAATCAGTACATCATTGATGGTGCAGCTGGACATGAGGCTTAAAAAATAACAGCTAACTTTCCCGCTCCTTTGTTGTTCTTGTTCCTCCTTACAGTTGCTTTCTGCGTTTCCAAGTGCAGGAGTTGCTGCAATAAGTGAGGAGTACGATTCAGGGATTTAAAATCCAATTTGAAGATATAATGAACTTGAATTCTGTGTGAGTGAGTTGCTTAGGGAATTGAGGTCAGCATGTGGTGTGAGCTGGTAGTACTCGATCTGCTAATCAGTGCTGAGTAGTTCTAGTTCTTTTGGTTCACGAATCTGTTAAGATGGGATGCTTAGGTTTTTGTCGAATTTTCTTAGTAGAGATTTAGATGAGTGCCTGTATCGTATGCTCATCACTAACCCCTCTGGCTAGCATCTTGATTCTATAGATATTGGAATCTGTATCTGGAATATTTCAGGGGATTTTTCCATTTTGGGCTCTTCATTTTTTTGCCACAAATGAGCACTATTTTAGGCAGCTATTGGATCGGAAAGTTCTTGCAAGAAAAGGTTCTTGTGTTAATGCTTGCAGGGTTTTCTCTCTACAGGGCAAAGCAGCAGTTTGCTCATAGTGTTGAGTCTGATTGCCACTTTAACATGACTAAAATCACTTCTACTCTTTGCAGCCAGAAATGTTAATGGGAGAAGTTATTGTGTGGAGGCCATTTGCAGTATTTTTCTTTTTTGTCTGCCACTGAAGCCCATTTTTTTGTTTTGGTGTTATACTGGTCTTATACTGTAAGATGCCTTTTGAAGCTTTAATATGCTGCATCAGTATCTTCTATGGTTGCCATTTGGAAGGTATTTAACTTTTTAATGGAAGCATTACAATCTTTCCAGTAAAACCTCAGTGTTAACAGCTAAGGGGTGGTGCTGTTTGTTTCTTCTGAAATAACTGATAAGATTCTGAGTTTACCCCCTTCACACCACAAAAGATCTGTGAGTTTTACAGTTTGTCCCTTTTCTTTTGTACCCAGACATGCAGCCTTTCATTTAGTTGTGGTTCCCTTTGCTTCCTCAGGACAATACCTTGGTCTTTCCTTGTATTACTATGATGCAGCTGATACACTGTTGAGCCAGTAATAATCCCAGACTTTTTAGATGTTGTGTCATTGTTGTTGGTTACTTTCAGTTCACATAACACAAGCAGTGCCAGGTTCCCTCTGTGCTTACCTCAGTTTTAAATTTCTCGTAGAATTTCAGCTGAACAAGGAGAATTAGCCAGATGTGAATTTAGTTAAGGAGCTGAGCCCAATGGAGGCTCAAATCCAGCAAGACGAATGCTGAATGCACACTGCCTTGTAGAATTAATGTTCATTGCATATTTAGACAACTTAAGTGGCTGGTTATGATGGTGAAGATGTACAGTGAATTAGGCAAAATGAAATATTCTTTGACGCTCATTGAGCAACAGAGCAAAGAACACTGTGTGACCCATATCAAGTAGAGCTGAAGATATGTTATTTGAACTAGCATGCATCTCTGATCTTAAATATTTTTTTGTTTGTGTTTGAGCTATCAGCAGAAAGGGACTGGTGCCCATTGTGGATTGCTTCCATCCAGCATATTGTATATACTGAAAATCTTTCAGTAATAAACAGCTTAAAGTGTGGTGTGTTGGCAAAAGAAGAGAAGACCTGAGAGAGAGTTCATATTAAAATTCAAAGCCTTAAAAAGTAGAGTGGGGAATGGTTTGAAAAGAAATGAACAGAAGTCACCATCTAGCATACTGTAAAGACAACGAAAGAATTACTGTTGCCATTTCATCCTTTGTGTGTGGGGTGAAAACCGTAATTTATTTCCGTGAGATTTCTGAGCAACAAAATCTGACAATTGGAAACCACTAAAGAGGTGGGCTGCTGTTTTTAATGAGCACCTTCTGCATCGCAGCTTCTGTGGAGAAACCAGAACCTACAGAGCCTCATGGTGTGTCAGCAAATCTCAGTCTGTGCACAGACATGTGCCTGAGTGCATACATGCACCACATTTCTTTTCTTGCTTTCTCTTAAAAAGGAACACTATATAAACAAAGCTCGTGGCAGAAATTAGAGCAAAACTAAATTATATTTAAAGTGGGAACTTGGGAATCTCAGTGCTGGGTTTTGTGCAGAATATTAATGCTCCAGTTTTCTTCTTGTTTCTAAGTGCTTCTAACCTTGTCACTTGAAAGTCTTCTGAGTCTGGGAAGCTGTGTGAGCTGAAGTGGGTGCTGAAAGGACAGCAAGCAGTACACGAAGAAAGTGGGACACAATTTCCCAGCCTTGTTTTCTGAGGACAGAGAAGAAAGAATTAAGTTTGTCAATGCAGATGAAGGGCAGTAGGCAGCATATGGGAGTCAGGGTTTCTGTTAGAAGAACAGAATTTGTGCTGCATCGCAGCCTGGTCCCCTTCTAGTTGCTGGGCGCTTACAGCAGACTGGGAAAGCTGCCTTAAGTCTGTGGTCTGTAGCATCAAGCGGTATGAGGAGGGAAGGGGTGGCCTCATTAGCAGTGGAATGATTGAGAATAAAGTTGCCACACCTTGCATTTCTCCCTCTGATGGTAGCAACCTCCCTTTACTTATCTCGATACAAATGCAACCTGGCAGGTCCCAATAAGGGCTGGATTAACTTGTTTAGTGATTCTTTCAGCCTTCTCAACAAGCACTTTATTCTGTGTCTCTCTTCCCTCCTCTCAGTGATCTTGGGCAAGTTAGCTGTAATTGGTATTTCTATGTCCTTATTAAGTAAGGTGTCTTCTTCACTCATCTGGGAATGGTCCTAAACTTGGTTCCCCTCTTGTGAGGTGTATCCAGTAGAGTACTACATTCTTGTTACAGCTGTGAGCCCCTACGCACAGCTGCTTGGAGTTGGCAACATCAGAGCAAGCAGCTCCTCAGGGAAACGCTGCTCATTGCCTGTGAGGGGAAAGTTTGTCAAATGACAAAATCAGCCCTGCTTGGAGGAAAATGCCTCAATTATAGAAAAATGGTATTGAATGTTAACTGGTTTATTCCATCTCCTATCTCTTCAAGCTAGCACAGTTTTTTTCATGTTCTTCATCAGATCATGGACACTCTCCCATTCATTTATTTCCAGAAGTGCTAGTAGGTCTAGCACAGGATTGTCTTGAGTCTCTAGTCCATCCCACTGCCTGATAGGTGAGTGGATGGCCCAGAGGAGTG